>VZTF01005564.1:1333414-1348731 GCA_013397755.1 Cnemophilus loriae | reverse complement strand
GGTGGGATGGAGCGATGCTCGGCGGCCGCGCACGGTGAGGGGAGAAGCGCGGAGCCGCCGCTCGCAGGCTCGCTGGGAGCCCTCCGTTATCCCTGTGGTTCCTCTGCGCGGGGATTCATTAATAACAGAGCGGTGCACATCAGCCCCGCGCACCTCGGGTTTCCAGTCGCGCTACGGGAGCAATGGAGCAGCCGCAGAGTGGGTGATGCTGATCCACTGGGAATTTCAGCGAAGCGCTGGGTTAAAGCTACACGGCTGCCTTTTATTGGGAGGGAAAGTGTTTAAGGTGCTAAAAGAGTAGCTGCTCCCATTTGCTTTTAAACCTTGTGTAAAATGGACGCAAATTCAGAGCGAAGCAGTTTGGCAGAGGGGGTTGCTAAACGTGATAATCTGCGTAAAACTTGAATCCCATCTTCCCTCCTTTTCTCTCGTTGTCCAGAGGGTTTAGCAATGATGTTTTTCTTAAAAAAAACCAGCAACTTGGAAGTTAAATGGGTTGTTTGTATTTAACCTGAGTGATAGACAGAAAATGCCACGAGAGGCACAAGAATTGGTCCGAGTTGGGAAGCGTTGGGTCTGTGTTTCATTCTGAGAAGCCCAGGAGTTTTGCTGTTCAATAAATACTTTTCAGCTGAAAACTCCCCTAGCCCAGGTGCCAGCAGGTGTGGGCCACGTCGTTCCTGTGTCACAGCACTGCCTTCACCATTGATGTCGATGAGGGTTATTGATTTTGGGGGTTACTGGAGCGACCCCTGATTGGAAGTGGCAGATGCGAGAGGCTGGACCAGCCCAAAATGTTCCACCACGACCCCCACACCACAGCAGGCAGGGACAGCCGAGCTGGACACCGGATGAGTCCGGGCATCCACGGACACGATGCAGCAGGAACACTGGCTCGAGTCCTGGGTGGTTTTTGGAGTTAATTAGCTGGAGCAGCCCATTGCAGCGCGGCATTGGCGGTGCTGCCGCAGCGGCCGGGGCACCGCGCCGCTGCCAGCCCGGGGAACGGGGCTGTGCTGGGTCGGGAGATCCGTGTGGATCCGGCTGTCACACGGACCTCGGCGTGGGGATGGAGGCACGGGAAGCCTGGCCGGTTAAATCGCGGTTTGGCTGTGCAGGGCTGGATCACAGCAGCGTTCAGCAAACCAGACAGTCAGCAGAGGGCAGCTCCGTTGCTCTCCGTGTCTGCTACCTGTCCAGGTACTCGCATTGCCCTCCTCCCTCTGTTCCTTACCTCTGCTGCTGATCCCTAAACGAGGGTGCCCAGGGTGTGCCCTCCACATCGCCTGCTGCTCTGCCCTGGGGTAGGGACTGTGACACCGTCTGTGGCACAGCTTTGATCACACTTAGCATCTCTCGTGGTATTTTATTAGAGATTTTTTTCTTCAACAGACTGTTGGGAAGAACTTAAATATCGACCTGCTTATTGATGCAACAGCAACCACCATGCTGTTGTTTTTTTCTTTCTGTTTTGCTTTCCAGCAGTGCTGACTTGCTGTATTCCAGGTCCTCTGTGGATTTCTTTCTCTACGAAAAGAAATGTGGTTTTGGCTGCAGCCTGGATACAGACGTGGGTAAAATTACATGGTAGGGTGACCACGTCTGAAATAACGCAGGCTACTTCCTCAGAGCCAGCAGATCAGTGGGAGGAGATGCTGTTGCTTTTTCACAAGCTGAAAATGTGAGTTTATCCAGCCCATGATTACTGGAAGAAAATACTATAGCTCGATATCCTGAGTGACTTGAAAGAAGAATCTCTCTGACAGAAGCAGCAGTTAAACATCACTCTTGTCTTCTCCATAATGATATTTAGAAGCTGTTGTCTCAGGGCTGATTAGTCTTGCACAGCATTATGCATATGCCCCACTTATAAACTGCACAGCATCTTCTGGAGGTTTTTAGGGAATTAGAAAGTACTTTCTTGATGCAGACCAGATTCATGTGTAACTGCTGGCACCATTGGTGTACACAGGGATCTTTTAAATCAGGGTTTGTGAAAAATGAAGTGTTTCCTGATTATCGTGCTTCGTGTTACTCTAACAGCACACAGAAGTAAATACACTGGGAAACTGGAAATGCTTCATCATCCTGTTTGCCAATTTTTTAGCCTTTAAAAATGCTGAGCACAACTGTGGCATAATGAAATGTAGTGTTGAAGAAATGCTTGAGAGGGCGGAGAGGGTTGGGCTTCAACCTGGGAGGGTGCAAAGAGAAAAGAGACAGTTAATTTTAATTATTTTAGGTTATAGATTTATTTCTCTCTCATGGAGTGTCCTACCTTCCCATATTGGCTTTTCCCCCCTTGTCTGTCAGGGAGGAGTGAGCACTGCTTGGGGCTGCAGTGCTTCCTTCGTGTGACACGTGCAGGTGGAAATCCTGCCTTGGACTTCTGGGGAAGTGAGAAAACCAGGGATTGGAGAACACTGAGATGGATTTTTAGGGGGCAGAGGGCCCTTCTCCCTCACTACTAATTGCATAATAAATTCAGGGAGGCACCTGTGTGTGTGTTTAGAGATATTCATCACACACAGCCTGGTGTTACAGACTTCAGGTTTTACTTGATTTTTTACTTGATTTTTTTTTTCTTACATTCAGCTTCTGGGAGAGTGTGAGGGGACAGGACACGTCTGGATGGCTGTGGGAGGGTCAGCCTGGCTTGTCCTCCCCACGCTGAGGTGTTGGCTCACGGACTGCCCCGGTGAATGCTGTGCCTGGGGGGATGTGTGTGCTGAGCAGCTGCTTTATAGGATTATGCTCCTCTGGAACATGCAGGTCCTACAGTGGAACACTAAATGTGATTTTTTGGAACAGTCTGTGAAGTTCTTGTGGAGGAAGCAAGCTCGGATGCAGCTCAGGGAAAAGCATGTGGCAGCCAGAGCTCGAGTTACCTGCCATGTGTTTCAGTGACCGCCAGTGTGGGGAAGGAAGGTGATAAACCAGCCCCAGAGGGATTTGCAGATCTACATTGGATCTACATTAAGTAAATTATATTAGGAGGCATAATATAAATCCCAACACTACATACCCGAGCTGGCTTCCCAGGGATATTCCTAATTCTTTAGGACGAGGCTAATTTTTTGCAGAACTTCCCACCTGTGTTGGAGGTGAAAGAAGGGTGAAGTTCACTTGATTTGAAGCAGAGCTGTGGACAAGGTTGTGCCTTTTCTGTCTGTAGTCACTTGGGACCGATGCTGTCATTCTGTCTTTGCTAAAACCAAGTATCTGCACGTTGCTGAACCTTCATTCCCATTAATTAGCTGGTTATTTCCCTGCCTTTGGGTGATAACTGCCTGGCTTTCTGGGCTAAATTGGCAATTTATTTATCTATTTATTTCCTCCAACCTGCCATTGGAAGAGAAATGGGGGGATGTTAAAAATGCTCCTCTGCTCCACTGAGGTGAAGGCAAACTTGGCTGGAATTTCAAACCCTTGGAGGTGCTCCTTGCTTTGGGGGAGGGATATTTTCTGCTTGTCTGTGATGCCAGAGAAATAAGGTCTCTTGGAGTCACGTTTGGCTGAAATTTGGGAGATTTGCTGTAGTGCCTTGCTCCATAGAAAGTCTTTTCCATGAGCTTGGACAATTCATTTGAGCCTGTGCTGATGTGTGTTCTTTACCTAGAAAGTGCTAATTCCACATCTCTTTACTTGGAGGAACATTATGAAGATAAAGTGGATTTAAGAATATGTGTCTAATACCCGTAATACCTGTGTGCAGCTGAAATATTAAACAGCTGATGGAGGGAATGGCTCTTTGTGGGTTTTCTGCTCGGAGAAGAAAAATGCTGAGTAACCTCATTAACTCTGATAGTTATTTCTGTGCTTGGTTGGGATAAGAATGAGCAGGATTTAGTTCTCTCTCTCAATTTCCCTTTGTACAGATCATTGGAAGAAAAATATAACAGCAGGTCTCACCAGCTAAAGCTGAGATTCTGGGTTCCAGTTGAATGCTGTCTCATCAGGAGCCCAAATTGCTGGAGATGTTTATCAAGAGAATCTGAATTTTCTTGGGATAGGAGTGGGAGTTCTGTCATATTTGCACTGTGTTTATAGTTCACAAAAGTTCCTTTTCAGCACACAGATATTTTTTGGGAAGGCAACTCACCTGGTGATTGGAAAGCCTTGTTTGTTCTTCCAAGGATGGGGATTCTGAGCTGATCTCTCGTGGAATCACTTCCCTGATAAAGATGTTCTCAGTAGATGCCAAATTCTGCCCTGGTTCCATTTTCATGCAGCCTGTACAGTTGGGAAATAAATGAGGGTCTGGGAGAGCGTGATGTACGAGCCCCTAAATGGCTGCATTTTGTTCATATTTGAAAGGCAGTTCAGGCTGTCGTCATTACTGATGACTTGTGCTTTTATAGCCCTTCTTTTTGCATTTCAGAAATCCTTTGTGGCCATCTGAATAATAAATCACCCTGTTTGATTTGCTCACCGAGAGCAAATGGGAAATTACATCCTTGTTAAGATGTCTTGAGGAACTGGAAGTGTTGGGGGATTTTTTTAAAGGAACATTCTGCCAACTTTGTTAATATTTTGGTTTGTCTCGTTTATTTTATGACCTTCCCAAATTCCAGGGTTTTCTCTCCGACTGCTTAAAGGGAAAAAATCCTGCCCTGCTTAAAAATAAAAACAACAAATCTGGTCATACTTCTGATTGCCTTCAGACAAATGGTTTCAGATTTAAGCACCTAATGAAATGTGGGATGAGCATGAATTTAATCTTGAAACTCAAGTTATAGGCAGAAAAAAGGCAAATCCAACAAATTATGGGGATCCTTGCATCTGATTGCTGTTTGCTCTTTGGTGGAGGAATATATTATTTATACAACATTGATTTCATTAGATGGAGGATTTAATGCAACTTTTCTGTCAAACTGGAGAATGTTCAATGTTATAAGGCAATGTAAACTCCCAAAGCCTTAGTGAGGTTTTCTCATTTGAAATACTGAACTATTTAAAGTTTGAACATAACATAAAAATCCAGACTTTTATGTGCTTTTACATGTTGCCCTCGAATTAGAAGCCCAGAGAGCAGCCTGGTCCTAATGCATAATGCTTAACAGAAAAAAAACCAAGCTGAAATTAAATGTATTAAACAAGTGGAAAATGAAAATCCTACAAAATTATGGAAGAGAGAAATAATGAGCGCTGCAAATAGAAGTAAATCAAACTCACCATCTCTATCAGTGCTCTGAACCTAAACCAAAATTAAGTATTTTGGCCATAATGTTCAGAAATGAACTCTTTAGAGTAGTTTCTAAAATCCCCAAGCAGGTGCCAAAATAAAATTGCTCTTAATAACTTTGATACATGACAGAGAAAGATGATGGCAGTGAATAAAAAAGGGACATAAAGAGGCAGTTTGCAACATCATGGGCACCTAAAATTTAGCCATATGCTCACAATTAAGAGCTTCTCCTCCCTTAGTTATTTTTTTTCTAAATAAAATGACCTAGAAACTTGCCTTGTGCAAGTAAGAATATGCGAAATTCCTGATTGACTGTGCAAAGACCTCATTCCTTTATGTGTTGAAATGTCTGTGACTGAGTTTTACCTTAAGAAAGGAACAGAAGTTATTTTGAAAAGTCTGGAAATCCTAAAAGCCCAAGATATTTCAAAAAGTTGTGTCCTGAAAAATATGGGGAGCCTGATAATGACATTAAATGAGTTTACAATTGACAACAGAGGCCGAGTGAAGTCCTTAATCCTTGGTCTGTGGCTCTTCAAGACAGTGCAGTAAAAATGGCTCTGTCCTTTATAGCTTGGGGACACTGTATTAAAAACCATTCAAAGCAGCACCCCATTTTGATTTTCTTCAATTTTTAGACAAGTTCAGGACTTGAAATATTAATACTTAGCAGTGGTTGAGGAGCATAATTAGCAGCTGCTTTATATGCAAGGATTGTCCATCAGCATTATGGAAAAGCCCAGGAACTGGAAGGGCTGTTGGGGAGGAAAAGGATGAAATCTCTGGAAACCCAGGAATAAAGTTATAATTTGATAGTACTGTGGCACTTGCTCAATTTACTTCTGGGAATTCAAAGTAGTGCCCTAATATTTGAGTGTCTCCACATCCTTCCCTCCTCAGCATCGTTCTGCCCAAGGCTGGATGGGGAAATGTGGTGGGTGGGAGGTGGAATGGCTGCTCCTGGCCTCCAAACTTTCCTTCTCCTGACTTTGTGCATTGCCTTGTGGACCTGCCTTTGCTGCCTGTCCCCACAGCTTCTGCAGGCACAGCTCCCCTCGCTCCATGTGTGGGAAAAAGAAATGCCAAGATTCAAAGTCCCATCTCGTATTTGTTTGAAATTCATCTCCTGTTGGCTTCAGCTGCTGCCTCCTGCTTCTAACGCAGGGAAATTTGTCAGCAACAGCTGTGCACTCCTTTCATCCCCTCTGCTGTGGATTTGGAAACCTCAGGAAACTGGAAATCCATCAACGCTGTGCCTCCTTGGGAGAATCTGGGACTTTGTGGCCCCTTCTCAGGAGGGAACTTCTCCATCCCTTGTCACGGAGTCACAGAGTGATTTAGGTTGAAGGGACCCCATCCAGGGCCACTCCCAGGTCAGGGACACCTTCCACTGTCCCAGAGTGCTCCAGCCTGGCCTTGGGCACTGCCAGGGATCCAGGGGCAGCCACAGCTTCTCTGGGCACCCTGTGCCAGGGCCTCCCCACCCTCCCAGGGAACAATTCCTTCCCAGCATCCCATCTAACCCTGCCCTCTGGCAGTAGGAAGGTGAAAGTCTCTCTCCATCTTTCTTCCAAGCTCTCCTTAAATATTGAAGGCCACAAGAAGTTCTTGGAGCCTTCTCTTCTCCAGGCTGTCACTTTGGTGGCCCTTCCTGTACCTGCGGCCATCTGTGATCTCCCCTTCAGGCTGTGGAGACTCCGTTTATTTATGGAATTCAGTTTTACTCCTCTGTGAGCTGATGGAAATCAAAGCTTTCATTGCAGCCTGGTAGGAAACATCACCAGGGCTTTATCAGAGCTCAGCTTGTCCTCAGGACGATGAGCTGGGGTGATGAGCCAACAAGCTTTGTTCGTCAGGGTGATTTTGTTATTTCACATCAATTACCAAGTGACAGATAAGCCCTGCAGCAATTGATTATCTAAATGAGGGAATTGATGTCCTGTGGGAGAGCTCCTGGGGACTGAAGGTGCTGATGAATGGACGGGTGGTGGCATCACGAAAGCTGACACATGGTGTCACAGACGTCTTGGGTGGCTGGGACAAGGGACACTAGTTTTGGGGGGGAAAAAGGACAGACCCCTCACTGTAGAATCCCAGCCTCTTTTGGGTTGGAAGGACCTTAAAGAGCATCGAGTCCCACCCCTGCCATGGGCAGGGACACCTCCCACGATCCCAGGGTGCTCCAAACCTCGTCCAGCCTGGCCTTGATATTCCACAGGAGCTCATTTGACAGACAGTTCATGATGTGGAGTTCTTCATAAAATTTTAATTTAACAGCCTTAAGCTTTAAAATATCTTTTTTTGCTTGTTTGGCCTTTTTTTTTAATGATTTTTTTCTTAAATTTCACGTGTTACTAAAAATTACAAGGGTAAGATTCCTGCCTAGTAAAAAGCCCCAGGAACTGAAAAAAGCAGAATGCTTGTACACGTTAATTTTTCCATTTATTAAGGAAAGAAAGAGTTTTAATAATTCACAGGGATGCAATGGGTATTTGCCTTTTATATATTCATATTTATCACTTGGCTTGGATTGTAAACATATTAATTCCTGCCTAGCAGTTAATGACTTAGGGTAATGTTTGTACTCTCTTTATGCAGAAATTGTCCATATACCTCCCAATTACTTATAGGGACAACCTCATCAGAGCTGCTTCCTTGGCTCTGAAAAACATTTTGTCTTGCTCTAAGTAGCTTTTCTGAGGTATTTTTAAAGCATTTTTAAAATAATGCTTAAATTTACCTCCTCAACAGCAGATGAGTATTTTTCAGCCATATCAAGAGAAGTTACAAATCCCATTTGTGCCAAATGTCAGGAGTGGGACGAGTGTCGTAGGCTCTGCCATAACTCAGGGTTGCTTGATTTTCTGCTGTGGTTTCGAATGTTATGCCCCAAAAAGAATTAGTTGGGATGGTTTTAAATATGTGGAAATTATGCCAGGAAAAGTACTTCCCAAATAATGATGCTGTTGCAGTAAAGTAGGAATAAAACATTTCACTCATAAGTTCAGACCTAAAGATGGGCCCTGGGATTAATTGGGATGTTTTGGTATTTTTCTTCTCCCAGTTTTTGTATTTTTAGTATATCCAAGTAGTACTGGGCCGTATAGAAATATAGAAATATTTGGATTCTGTGATATTTTAATCATAGAATCACACAATGGTTTGGGCTGGGAGGGGCCTTAAAGAAAACTTAGTTCCACTCCCTACCATTCCATTGAGGTTTTGCAGTGGCCTGTGCACTGATTTTAGGTTTTTTTATTCTGCCTTAATATTTATTCTGTATTTTGAATCTGTCTCAAAGCTGCTTTGCCTGTGCTGGTTTGATTTTACTTCACCTTGCGACGGATTCCTGGGTCTCCAGGACTGGAATGGGAAATCCTGGGTGAGTCTGGGCAGGAAGCTGAACGTCAGAACCTGCAAAAGAGATTCTGCTTAGTCCTGTTGTTACTGCCCAGATGGGAGGGAAAAATCTGGGAAAAGGGGATGTGCATCGTGGGATATCCATGGATTTTCTTGGAATGGTGTAGGAAGGCTGAGCTGAGCTCTTGGAGCAAACCAGCCCCTTCCCAGGAGCATTCCCTGTCCTGCACCTGCAGCCCAAGGAGCTGATTTTCACTTTGCAGTGTTTTAAACCACTGAGTTTAATCTTGGTTTGGATTTAATTGCTTTTTCCAAGGAGAGGTTGGTTCTCATTTAAATGTGGATGTGTAATTAAAAACCATCTCTCAACTTAAGTTGCTTTTGTTGCCCACGCGCCGGGGCCGTAGGTACGGGAAGGCAATTCCAGAGCCAAATATCCATCTCTAATCCCGTTGTTCATGTGGGAGTGTTACTGTTAGACCGTGATCAACGACTCCTTGTTTGGGAGGGATTTCTTCTTTCCCTTCTGATTTCTGCCAAAACGAAGTTGGGGAGGAAAATGAAATTCAGTTATAAATCAGAATTTATTTCAATGGTGGAAAACCAGCACTTCAAAATATTTTGTTGTTGCTGGAATACATGGAGTGTGCTGGATATCATGAGGAAAATTGTCAAAACATGCTTTGCACCTTTGGTGTAGTGAGAAAACAGAGAAGTTGTTCTCCTAAAATGTTTCAGGTGGGTTTTGGTTGACTTGCAAGTAGAGAGAAACCTGAATTAGCTTCGTCTGGAAGCAGCAGAGCTTCCTGAGCAAATATTCCATTCTTTCCTTCAGGAGGAGATCCCTGGAAGTGTCCAAGGCCAGGTTGGACAGGGCTCAGAGCAGCCTGGGGTAGTGGAAGGTGCCCCTGCCCATGGCAGGGATTGGAATCTTTGACGTCCTTTCCAACCCAAACCCACCTGGGATTCTGTGATCTCGGCTTTTCCATGGAATCGAGAAGGGAATGAGTGTGTTTAACATGTTCAGCTTGTTTCTTAACTTCCAAATATAAGTTACTGATCTGAAATCAATATAAAAGCAAAAATCTTGTGTGTGACAGGAAATTCCTGGGTCCACTCTGGTTTCTTTACCTCAGGAGGTTTGTCCTTTACCTCGTTGGTGGTCTCCTTTTGTCCTGCTGGGGTTGGATTTCTGCTGAGTTCAGGGAGGAACAGGATGAAGAGCCTTTAATCAGCAGCATCCTGTCGGAGCTTATTGTGCTGAACGTTTTGGTCATCGTCCCAAACCCTAATAAAAGAGGGGTTTAATTAATTCACTTTTCCACAATGGAAAAGTTCATCTCCTTTTGCTTAGATTGCAGCTTAGAGATTGATTTCATTTTCTTTTCATGAGGCACCTTTGAAGCTCTTGTGGAGGCTGCGCTTTGTTTAGCACTGTGTTGTCCGAGAGAATCCCCCAAAGTCTTCTGAGTTGCTATGAGTTTAATAAGAAACAAAATTCAAATTTAATAACGTTAGGGAAGAATTGGGTCATTCTTGGAGACTCATCCCGCATATTGTCGTGTTCAGGTTCTGCAGACGAGGCCTTCCCTGCTCCCTTTAATGAAATGTAAAGTATTAAACAGGTCTGTGTTCCTTGAGAGGGCATAAAATGCAGAGATGGCTGCTTCTCCAAACACCTGCAGACAGCTCCTGGAAGATGTAGAAACCTGGGCTTGTGGATCTCTGTTGGAAAAGGGAAATTCTGTGGAAGTTCTCCTCTGCTCCTGGCAAATCTTGCACACATTTTATAAAACTGAACGACCTGGAGAAGTTACAGGTACAGTAAAATTGTGCAAGAGACAAGCCGTGCACCTGGGGTGAGGATAAAACTCCTCTCCTCTGCTCTGGAGCCAGGCTGGGAGAATTGGGATTGTTCTGGAGAAGAGGAGGCTCCAGGAAGACCTTAGAGCCAATTCTGGATCCTAAAGGGGCTCCAGGAGAGCTGGATAGGGACTGGGGACAAGGGATGGAGGGACAGGACACAGGGAATGGCTTCCCACTGCCAGAGGGCAGGGATGGATGGGATATTGGGAAGGAATTCCTGGCTGTGAAGGTGGGGAGGGGCTGGAATGGAATTCCCAGAGCAGCTGTGGCTGCCCCTGGATCCCTGGCAGTGCCCAAGGCCAGGCTGGACGGGGTTGGAGCAGCCTGGGACAGTGGGAGGTGTCCCTGCCCGTGGCAGGGGTGGAAGGAGTGATTTGGGAGCCAAATTCCAAGGGAAGAGCCGGGGAAGGTGAGGACATTCCTGGAGGCAGAGAAGAGCAGTTTCACTCCTGTGAAATCCCCTGTTTGCTACTACTGGGTGTTAATCTTTTCAGCTCCTCTTATCTGTCAATATTGGAACAGAAATTCTCACTTGAAATGTGACCTGTCTGGAAATTGTATTTCCCTTATTTACCATATTGATACATGCATTTGTGGAAATACCATTAATTTGGCTGCCGTAACATAAAATATCTCCAAAAATTGAGCTTAAGTCAGAGAAGTCAGAACAAAGGACCAGCCCCTTATCAGTCTTCGTGTATTTCATCACTTTTCCTGCTCTTTGGGGAGGAGGGAATGAGAACATTGCCTGTGCTGGGGATTTCATGTTGATATCATGCAAATGTGGAGAGAGCCCTGCCTTTATTTTTCCCGCTGATGAGAGCCTGGCAGTAATTCCTGTCTGCAAGGGCTGGGTCACCTTCTGCAGCTCTGAGAGCTGAGAGCAGCACAGCGTCAGAGCCTGCATCCCATAAACCTTCCCATGTCCACTGTTGTGTCCCAAAACCTCGGGAAGGGAGCAGCCCCCGGGGTATGGCGTGATGGTTGATGTGCTGCATGAACCAAAGGTAGGAATTAATTACAAAATGCAAAAGCTTCCCCAAAGACACCTCCTCCTGCACGGAGCTTTTTAATCTGGGGATGTCTGAACTGCGTGGTTTCATCAGTTCAATTTGGATTGCACACATTTCTTATCTCTCGAGCTCGCTGAGCCCCTCAATAAAGCAGTTGCTAAATAATTTACGTTAAAGCAGGCGAATGAGAAGCACCAAAAGTGGGATAATTTGTCTTCAAAACGGCTGTTGCTTTTAGGAGTGTGTTCATCTGGCAGCATCACCTGTCTGGTGTGCAGATTATCATTTAAAAGATCATTTCTCTTCCCTCTTATTCCCATGATTTGTCATAGTGATACCTCAGAGACAAGATCCCAAATACCTGTGGGCTATCCCACATCATTACTGGGATTGCAGTGCGTTCCAAACTGGGAACGCCACTTGTCTCCAGTTATCATTTCCTTGTGTTTGCAAACCTTCCGTTCTTTCCCTGCTCTGCATCAAAGTTTCTTTACGTGGCTTCCAACATTAATTGTGTTTGATAAATAAAATAGGGTTTCTCATTGCAATAGGTTTGGTTTTATTGTTCCTCCTCAGTGACTTCTTGAAGGGAATATCTGCAAGGGAATGGAGGGGCAGGAAAACAGGGAATGGCTTGGAAGTGAAGGAGGGGAGCTTTAGATTGGATATCAGGAAGAAATTCTTCCCTGTGAGGGTGGTGAGGCCCTGGCACCAGCGTGGTTATATTCCCATATTCAGTGCTGCATTTGTGCAAAATTATTTTAAAACCATTTTTTAATGGCTTTTCCTTTTTATTTTTTACTGTTTGAGTACTGGCCATTCCCATAAATACAGTTGTTTTCTGTATTTTATGCCTGTATTTATAATTTTATTATCAGCATTAATAAATGCGTAAACCGAGATACCTGAAACAGATTTATTGAGGGCAGTTCTGTAGATTCTCAGTGAAATAATGTTTAGTGTAGCAGAGGGAGAAAAAAAAAACCCACGAGGAAAGGCAATTGCGTTTAAAAAACCAGAAATAAATGTACTGACCTTGAGAACTCCTAAGCACTGTGGGTTCCATTGAAGGGCACTGTTCAACACTGACACTGTGTGGAGCTTTTAAAAGAGAAGCATTTTTTGGTTAAAATGGACTTTTTTTGGAAAAGAGCCTTAGAAACATGATAAATGGTGTTGCTAAAACATCTCATTAATTTTTTCGCCTGCTTTTTGCAGACGTTGGTGCAAAGCACTTTCGAATCAGGGAACTCTTTGTGTCTATTCCCACTGTGTTATCATCGACTTTCTAACAAATAAACCTTCTGCAGAGTGAATTCCAGTTGAGCTGCTGCAGTCTTGGAATCACAGAATCGTGGAGTGGTTTGGAAAAACCTCAAAGCCCATCCAGTGCCACCCCTGCCATGGCAGGGACACCTCCCACTGTCCCAGGCTGCTCCAAGCCCCGTCCAGCCTGGCCTGGGACACTTCCAGGGATCCAGGGGCAGCCACAGCTTCTCTGGGAATTCTCTCCCAGCTCCTCCCCACCCTCACAGGGAGGAATTGCTCCCCAGTATCCCATCCAACCCTGCCCTCTGGCAGTGGGAATGGCTATTCCCTGTGTCCTGTGTAAATATTTTCTCTCCATCTTTCTTGTCAGCTCCTTCAGACCCCAGAAAACCACAGGGCTGGGTTCTGGTTGTGATCTCTGTGAAGATCCTCTTGCTCTTCTTCCCAGAGGAGTTTCCCTGCATTCATTCCTGCAGGGACTCAGTGCTGGAAAAGTTTTCTTTGTAAAACAAGGTTTCTGTTGGCTGAGATGGAACTGTCAGAGATCAAATCAGGATCTGTAAAATACTTCGTGAGGTAAAACAAGGTTTGAAGACTAAATAAACTGATATTCACCTCGAAACTCCATCTCAGAGCTCTGCATTTTGCATGGACTTTTCCTGGCTTGACCTAAAATAGGTTTTGCTGCTTAGGGAGCTCTGAACTCTTTCAGTCACATCAGGTAAAAGAGGTGGCACATCTTTTCCAGGAGCTCTGGAAGCAAAGTTTGTCACTGAAAATACCTTACTGCGACTTGATTGGCAGAAAGATGCTTCGAAATAATGTTTGTGCAGGAGAAAAACACCCAAATATTTATCCCTGCCATTATTGCAGGTGTGAGCTTCTTCTTGTTCAAGGAAAAGGGCTCACGTGTTTTATTCTCATGTTCCAGAGGCAGGATTTGGCCTAAGGAAACAGAAAATTCTGTGTATTCAGGAAAAAAAATGTGATAAATGGCAACGTTTTGCACTTGTTTTTATCTTGCTGCTGTAGCCATGAAATAATTTTGTCTCTGAAAGGTGCTGCTGAATTTACTGTGGGATTTTCTATGACGAGAAAAGAAATGTTTGTTTGAATACTGGGAGAAATATACGTATAAATTTCTATACAGAGAGAGAAATTTGTGTGCCTTAGGGATGTTCTGCTTTGTTTTGGGTGCTTTTCCTGCCCTTCCTGGTGTGGTGCTGCTGGGAGAAGCTTCAGGAATCAAACTCCCTTTAGGATGCCCTGGAAGCTGGAACTTCCATCCAGGTCTTTATCTGTTTTATAATATAAAATATTCTTTAAAAGAAGAAACTATGGGAGATCCTCTGCCTTATTCATGCTGGGTTGTGTCATACCTTTATACTGTAAATTACATAAAATACATTATTGAAGTGAGCAAACTTGTCTGCAGACAAATTGGATTTTACGTTTTCACACGGCAAAAAGATGAAATTTGGGACATTTGAAAGACGGATTTTTATCTTGTGAGCCCATAAGTGGTGACAATTTAATGAGTGGCTTCTAGAATTGATAACAACTGATTTTAAGTTCTTTATTTGTTGTTAATATTGACAGAATACAAGTTGTAAGCAGAGAGAAAATCTCATTTTTTTTATCTTTACAAACTCTCTGGGAATTGGGACGGACTTAAATCCTTTCCAGCAAAGTAAATTCTGTGGAAATGTTCTGAAACCCAAAATGTAGTGAATTAATTCAAGTGGGTTTGTTTGGGTTTTTTTAAATTATATATTCACCCATTTATTTATTTAGCTGTGTAGTCTTTTAAGGCCATGTAAGGAAAATTTATTGGAAAAAAGAAATTAAACTTAGACTTTTTCATCTATTCCTGACCGTGGTAACGGGGACATTTAATGAGACATCACTTAACTGAGTGTGGGTTTGATTTCTCTCAGATTTTCCACTATACATAAAGAGCTTAATATTTCAATATAAATATTTCACTGGGAGAAAATGGACAAGCCTGTTTAAAATGGGATTTTTTATCCCTGGGGGAAGAAAATGTTGGCATGTGTGGTCTCTCCTGCAGGGAACTCTCTTCTCGTTGTGAAATTCCTCAGTGTTAATGTTACTTGTGGGGATTATTTAAAACTCAAATTTCTCTTCTTGTATCTGCTCAGGAGCCATTTGAACAATGAGTGTTTTATTTTAAAGACGATTTAGGAAAATAAATAATTTTGGAGCATTCCTGTGCCTCCTTCAAAACTGAATTTTACAGAAATTGGAAGTACTTTTACAATTTGGAATTGCACATTCTTTTTTTTTTAATAGAAGATGTGTTTCTAAATAATCAGGCATCCTTTCCAAAGAGAAAAGAGGTGCTTTGGTGTTGGGTTTAGGCTTGTTTTCTTTCAATGGAGCTGAATTTTGAGTTGTCCTGCCTGGGAGCTGGATCTGGCTTCCCTTCGGACAGGCTTGCAGCTATCCTGCATCCCGTGATTTTGCTTTGGGAATACTTCAGTTGTAGAAGAGAATCATGGAATCATCAAGACTGGAAAACCCCTCTAAGATCATGGAATCCAACCATTCCCAGCACTGCCAAGGCCGCCACTGCCCCCTGTCCCCAAGTGCCACATCCA
>VZTF01005564.1:1235223-1331215 GCA_013397755.1 Cnemophilus loriae | reverse complement strand
TGTCCTCCTTGTCCCGAGGGGTCCAAAATGACCCCAAGATCTGAGGTCCCTCAGCAGTGCCAGCACAGGGCACAATCCCTGCCCTGGGCCAGTGGCCACACAATTCCTGGGCCAATCCAGGTACCAGTGGCCTCTGGCACTCCTGGGCACACCTGGGCTCATTCCAGCACCTCCAGGACCTTTCCCGCCGGGTGCTTTCCAGCCCCTCTGGCCCAGGACCCAGGGGGACCCTCAGTGAACCTGGTTTGGAAAAAAAACAATCCAGGAGAGCCAGGAATTGTAGCAAACTGCTGGCAAAGTGCTTCTCTAGTGGGTATTGTTTAATTATCTTCCTCTCTGTGTGACCACCTCATTTCTCAGCTTTGCAATAAGGCAAGACTTCCAGGGTAAACCCCGCCACTATTTCAGTGAGTAAAGAGCTGGTAAATGCCCAGGACAATGGAAAGCCCTTGCAGGACTGGCTGGATAAACACAGCTTTGCAATTATTCCTATGGTTCAAATTGAAATTGATTTTTTAGAGAATTAGGTGTCCTTTTTCTATGTATTGCTTCCAGTGCTGGGCTGTAGATGATGACAATGATCTCCAAAATCTCCAAATCCAACTAAAGATTAAAAATCAACTTCAGATTAAAATCTAATCAGGTTGTTAGCTATTGGTAACTAGTTAGTAGAGCATATTAAAAACACCTACAGTACAAATATTGCCTCTAAATAATTACAAACTTTCATTAACATTGTAATTAAGGGCATGCTGGCTGCAGACGATACCTCACAAAGAAAACAGTGGCTGGTACTTGCACTTTCTTCCTAATATTAAATAGATTTTCCTTCCCAGCAGGGCCTTGAACAGTGGTTTGCAGGTGGGGATGTGCAGGTAAATGTGGGAGCAGGGATGTCTGTGTGTGATGCAATGGTGGCTTCAAGGAACAATTTCGCCTCGAAGGGGTTTTATTACCAGGATAAACACCAAGATGAGCCTGAATCCTTATTTTATGCAGGGAAACAGGAAGAGGTGTTGATAACTGGTCAAAGACCCTCACCCAGTCTGCTCAGCATCACTTTGGGGTCTCAGCCTGAGCTGAAATGACAAAATTGAACAAGTTTCTGTCATTTTAACTAAAACTTACAGCACTGCAGAATCCCCTCCTGTCCGTGTTCCTTTTCTATTTGCTTATTGTTTATTTTCCTGTGTTCATTTCTAACTCCAGCAGCCATTGCAGGTTTTCAGCCAGCTCTCCTCTTGGCATTTCCACACTTGCACGTGGGCTCAGAGAGTTTCACCAGCAGACATTCAACTTTGTTATTCCTTTCTGATTCCCAGCATGCTAATTAAGAAGATATTCTTGTGTAATTATGTCTCCCTTCAGTGATGCACCATTTCTGCTGCCTGGGGACAGTCAGAGCAGCTCCCCCTGTGCAGCCATGAGCTGCTCCCAGGGATTGTCAGGATGTTGGAGGGAGGGAGGAGGGGACAGGGATCATCAGTAGATGCAGGGGAGATGGCAGTCAAATTTATCCACACCTCTGGCTGCTCCTACATTGAAAAATCAATATTAAAACGTGTTTGGAAGTTTGTCAGTTGATCCACACCCGTGGGGGTGCTCACCTGGAGAGAAGAAGGCTCCAGGGAGAGCTCAGAGCCCCTTCCAGTGCTTGAAGGGGCTCCAGGAGTGCTGGAGAGGGACTGGGGACAGGGATGGAGGGACAGGACACAGGGAATGGCTTCCACTGCCAGAGGGCAGGGATGGATGGGATATTGGGAAGGAATTGTTCCCTGGGAGGGTGGGGAGGGGCCGGGATGGAATTCCCAGAGCAGCTGTGGCTGCCCCTGGATCCCTGGCAGTGCCCAAGGCCAGGCTGGATGGGGCTTGGAGCAGCCTGGGACAGTGGAAGGTCACCCCATGGCAGGGGGTGGCACTGGGTAGTCTTTCTACTCTATTCCAACCCAAACCCTTCTGGGATTCTAGGATTTTTTTTTTTTTCCATATCAGTTTGCCTTGAGAAGTTCCTCAGGTATGAAATCCATCTTTTAACTCTTGCAGCTGTGTGGATTAATTTAAATTATTCCCCAAACAGGTAAATAAACAAAAATATGATCCAAATTATCGGCCAGTTTCAGAGCTGAGTTTGTTGGAAGGAAGCAGAGCTGTGTGTTGGCTGCTGGTGACCTGGAAAGGGCTGGATTTGCCAGTGTGGGGTTGATGTGAAGAGAACTCAAACTAGATTGGTGTCTTGGAGGATATTTAAGTGTCTGTGAAAAGACACCATGGGCAAAACAAGGTTTGTCCCAGCTCTCCCGAGCAGTCCTGAGCCGTCCACAGAACTGGGATGGACTGAGCTCCATCTGTAGCCTAACCTGAGCTCCATCTGCAGCCTAACCTGAGCTCCATCTGCAGCCTAATCTGAGCTCCATCTGCAGCCTAACCTGAGCTCCATCTGCAGCCTAACCTGAGGCAGCCAAGTTAAAAAACGTGTAATTCTGCCTGGTGCTGGCACATGACTGTGGTTGATGGCATCGTTAGAGGAGATCGGAGGGAACGTGGGCTGTGGAATGTTTTCTTGTGGGCAGGAGCCCAGTGTTTGCTGTGGCAGGAGCTCGTTAGGCGCTGTTTTGACAATTAATGTTTGGATTTTTGAGATGGTCCCGTCTTTTTTCCATTTCGTAGTAGGAAACATTGTCTTTGTTGAGCCCCAGCTTCTGTTCTTGTCAGGGGTTGTTTGGAAGTTCTTTTGATGTCCCAGCACAGCAGCTCGGGTGGCCTTTCCTTCCGTATTCATGGAGTTTGCAGATGCCACAGGGATCCCATCGGGTACTTCAGCATCCTCTGGAAAATCCGATATTCCCACGTGGATGAGATCAGTCCTGGAGGAGTTTAGATCTCAGCTCCATTGCGGGAGAAAAGCAAATTCCAGGAGTGCTTCTCGGGTGGAAGTTGGGGATTCACCTGGAAAAAAGAGGGCTCAGAGCACGTGCAGGTGACCCGGTGTCATTTTGGGTTTAATCTCAATTACCTGGACTGATGTGGAAATAAAGATTTTAAATTGAAATGAATCCTGATCTGAAAGGTAACAATAAAGGCTCTGTGCCTTTACGGAGAGAAAATTCCTGAGTGTTCTTCTGGGCTGTGGCGTGGAATAACCTCGAAAACAGCGCAGAAAGGGGGATTTGCAATTTCATCAAACCACAGAAAGAATCACTTCTTTTTTAAGTCATTCTGTTGGGTTTATTTCCAATTTTTAGTGTTTTTCCTCCTGCATTAAAGACCAGGAAAGACGTGGACGTCATCAACAGGCTTTTACAGACAGTCAGAGAGGGAGGATGGACAAGAAGCTCCCATTTATCGGATTTTTCTACATCTGGGAGCCACGGGAATGGGTTGGAATCGTTACTACGACACTTCCACACACCAGAAGGAAAAACTAAACTTTCTTTTGGTCTCTTTTTACTCTTTCTGTGCTTTCAGAGAGGTCTGGATGGTGCTGCTTTTCTGGTTTCGTGGAATTTACTGGATTTTGGTGGTGGTTTTTTAAGCATCACTGTATGTGAAAATACCACGCAGTGAAATGAGAACGCGGGGTTTAGCTGGGGTGCTCAATATGATGATTTTGAAGAGATTTCTTCCTTGAGCAGAGTATTGACTTTCCAAATGCAAATGCTGATATTGTGTGATATTTTTAGGAGTGCTGTTTATTACCTTGCAGAGCCTTTAATGTCTGAGCAGTTTTTAGATGAAGAATGTGTCGCAAAAGCTTCAGTGATAAACTCATGAAACTGGAAATTGGAAACTTTTCGAGATGGGTTTTTTTTTGCTTTTTTTTGTTTCCTTGACAGGATTTTGCTTATCCATTAATGAATTTTAATGATAGAATTATCTCCTCTGCATTCCGTGGTGCTCTTTAGCAATATTGTGTTTTGATAGCCAGTATTACGTTGCATTATCCTAAATAATGGATTCTTTTCCTTTGCTTTTTGCCAGGGGAGTTTTGTGGCCTGCATGACAGCCATCCTGAGGCAAATGGAGGATTATCACTATGCCCATTTAATCAAGACTTTTGGGAAGATGAGGTCGGATGTTGTGGTGAGTTTAATTTGTTTTATCTCTTCATAAGACAGCTCAGCTTGTGTTTGAGTTTTTTTCCTCTTACTGGTCATTAAATGCACTTGGGAGATGTGAACAAAATGTGTTTGGCATTACAGGTTTAATATAAAATAATTATTTAGGCACTGTGACACGCAGAAGAGTACAGCTGGAGCTGTTAAGTGTTTTAAAACATGAGACAGTGGATGGAAAGCAATTAGAAGAAATCATTAAAAATAGTAGTGATGAGACATTACAAAAATCTGGTAAGGAAAGAAGAAAAAAGAATATAAAAAAGGATTTCTTAGGAAAGGAACTTTCAGTGTTAAATCTTCCAGATGTCCTGAGTTCGTTTCTTGAAGTAGCTTTTACTTAGAGATCTGCTCACTTTCCCTTTTATGCAGAACACTTTAACCTTAAAGATGCCCTTAGTTGTTAAATAAGCAATAATAATTGAAATTTATTCTTCTCAGAGTTGTTGGGTAGCCTGGCTAAGGCAACAACCCAAGTTAATTAAAGCATAATAGAAGGGAGTTTATAGCTGAGGAGAGAACTCTGTAATAACCCGAAAGTGCCACTGCCATATGGGCAGGCATGGCTGGGAGGGGACACTGAGCTCCCTGGCTGAGCTCCAGCAATTAGTGATGACCCAGAGCCCTGTCCCATCCCCACTGCCCCCCTGGGCGTGCTCCAGGTGGCTTCCACCTGGATTTTAATCCTTCTTCAGCTTCTCTTCTTCCTTCCAGCCACACCGGAACAGTGCCAGGGGCTTTCTTCTGTGTAATTTTAATGTTTGGACTTCCCAGTTTGTCTTGGACTTGTGTTATTCTTCTTTCTGCCTGTGTTGGGCCAGGTTTGAGCTCTTTGCCCTGTTCCAGTTTTCAGGTCCTGGAACCTCTTTTTGCACCTTCTCTGGCATCTCTAAAGCTCAGGGCTGCTGTTTTGAGAGGGGAAAGGCAAAGTCCAGCTGCAAATTGCTGGAAATAGGATCACTGCATGGAAAGGGCTGGGCCTCCTTTGGGGTCTGGGAGCATTTACATGGATGGGCACTGACAGCAGAACATTCCCAGACTAAGAGCAGATAATGGGCTGAAAAGAATGGTTAGAGCAGAGGAGAGAGAAAAGAAAGCCAAGGGCTTTCTTTTGTGTAATTTTAATGTTTGGACTTCCCAGTTTGCCTTTAATTTTTATTATTCTTCTTTCTGCCTATGTTGGGCCAGGTTTGAGCTCTTCGTCCTGTTCCAGTTTTCAGGTCCTGGAACCTCTTTTTGCACCTTCTCTGGCATCTCTAAAGCTCAGGGCTGCTGTTTTGAGAGGGGAAAGGCAAAGTCCAGCTGCAAATTGCTGGAAATAGGATCACTGCATGGAAAGGGCTGGGCCTCCTTTGGGGTCTGGGAGCATTTACATGGATGGGCACTGACAGCAGAACATTCCCAGACTAAGAGCAGATAATGGGCTGAAAAGAATGGTTAGAGCAGAGGGAAGAGATGTGTTAAGGCTTATAAAACCAAATCTTCGTCTGATTTTAAAGCAGTTCCAAGCATCTGGCTCTGGAAAAGGAATTCTGCTGGCAGGGTTGCACATGGAGAAAGGGAAAAGCAGTTTGCTCTGGAAAGGTGTTGTGGTTTATCCCAGTCACTTCCACAGCCCTCCCTGCACTGGGATGGGGAGGGGAATCAGGGAAAGGTCAGACCTGTGGGTTGAGATAAGAACAGTTTCATAACTGAAATAAATTTTAAAAAAATAATTAAAATTACTATCATTATAGAATAATAGAAGAGGTTGTGATAAAATATCTAATTTATATGTGAAAAGAATAGAAAATATGTTCCTCTATATGATGATAAAGAGGTAACAAAATAATAATGATAATGATGATAATAATAGTAATAATAGTAATAGTAATAATAATAATAATAGTAATAATAGCAATTAAAAGAACAGTAAAGGGAGGAGTAAAGCCCCAGACAGAGGCTCTCAGTGGTGCCCAAACAGTTGCTCAGCACCCGTCCCCCAGCAGAGATCAGTGGTCCCAGCCAGTTCTCCCAGTTTATGAACTGGGCATGGCGTTCCAAGGTGTGGAATGTCCCTTCAGGTCACTTCTCCTGGCCGTGCTGCTCCCAAATTCTTGTGCAGCTCCTCGCTGGCAGAGTGAAAAGTGCTCGACTCAGGGTAAGCTCTGCTGAGCAAAACCCAAAATATCAGCGTGCTCTCACCATTAATTTCATCCCAAATCCAAAGCACAGCTACCAGGAAGGAAATGAACTCTACCCAGCCAAAATCAGGACAGCGTGGGATGACAGAAGGCAGAGAGAAAAGTGCTGCTCGGGAGAGCTGGGATTTTTCTGTTGAAACTTTCCAAATCTCATTTTTGTGGTCTGAATCGTCAGAAGGGTGCTCGTGTGGGTCAGATCTTCCTTGGGCAGAGCCAGGGAGTGGTCGTGGAGCTGAAATTTGGCCGTGCTCTGTTTATAGTTGCTGCTCTTAGGGGTGGGATCGATGTGCCTGCACTGCACTGGGATCCGTGAGGAGTTCTTTCTTTGGTCTGCACTCTGGATATTCAACTTTTTCTGCATGTTCTGGGCTGGTGTAGCTGCAATTGCTCTGGACTGTTAAAATCCCATTTTCCATCAGGATAGGAACTGTTCCACTGCTTGTTTTCTGCTCTTACATCACCTGTCAATCATTTGGATGTGATATTTGAATCCAAACTTGGGCAGTTGCTGTAATACTTTTGATATCTTTAATGAAAACGGATCTATTAAATGTTTTATTATGGTCACATAAATGGTAATGTGTGTTAATGGAAACTAAAGTACATAATTAGCTGGTAAAACATTAAATGGGGAATATGTTTGTGGCAGAAAATGTTTCCTTAAACTGATTTTAAATAATACTAATTAAGGTGTGGAGGTTCAATGGCAGAGCATTGTTAATCCTGTGAGTAAAAGAAACTACAGTGAGTAAACTAAATTTTCTTTCTTTTTTTTTTTTCCCATGATTTTTCCACTCTTTTAGCCCAATAATTTTTTGAGCCACTCTCACTTGACTCACTCAGCAGAACTGAAACCCAGGAGTGTTTGCATTTAAACCCAGACCTGGAGGTGCAAACTGCACCTCCTATTGCAGAGGGTTCAGTTTAATCACAAAGCAGTGATTTAGAACTGAGACTAAATTCAGCTAGGCAGAAATGAAAAGCCTTTTCTTAAAAACAAAAAGACAAGAAAAGGGGAAAACTTAAGCTGTGGTTTCTTCTTCGCCACTGGAGACCCTTAAATCTTCCTTCAGCTCTGCTCTTGCTCGAGCAGGAGTTGGAAGCTCAGTGCTGGAAGTGCTGCAGGAAACTTTATGGTCTGTGTTATGTAGGTGGCAGGTTTAGATTATTATAATGGTCATGTTTGGCCTCAGAAGTCTGCAAAAAGATGAGGTGGAGTGCAGTAAAACCAGTCTTTTACCTCTCTGCAGAATAGAGAGTTTAGATTTATTAAGGAGTGTCCGTTCAAAGAGGAATTCCTTGCTTTAAGATCCCTTCCAGCCCAAACTCTGCCGTGATTCTGTAAAATCAAAATCTGTGATTCTGCTCTCATCCTGAGATGAAACATTATCCGAGATCACTGAGGTTATTTCTGGGGCTAACTGAATCCTCTCCCCTTTTTACTTGGTAAAAAATATTTTTATTTGAGACATGTGTGGTTTAGTTGACAAAAAATGCCTGTTAATGTTCTGCCACGTGGAGAATCTCAGGCTGAGCTCAGGCTGTTTCCTTTCCATCAGTGGATGGGAATTTTTCAGGGGTCTTACCTGCTGTGAATTCTATTTCCTATTAAATAGGATTTGTATTTGTAGTTGGAGAGAGAGCAGGAGTTGTAACCCTTCCTCCTTTAGTACAGGTTTTTATGTTCAGAAATATTTGTCCTGCTTCCAGTTAGACTGAAAATAAGCAGCTTTTTCTTGTCCTGGTGGCTTCCCTCTCTTCCCAGCCTCTCAAAAACCCTGAGTTTTCCTCATAAAATGAGGTTAATTCATCCAAACCATTTGCTTTTCTAAGAGGAACGTAAAATGGAAAAAAGAGCAATCTTATGAATGCATAAACCCCAGGTGAGCATCAGGAGCCTTTTATTTGATCAATAATTAGCTCAGTTGTTACAGAGCATTATTTAAAGTACCTGGGTGAGCGTGGGGTTATTAAAATGTAAATATCAGGGCATGGAAATGCAGAGCTGAATCAGCAAAGTAGGTCAGAACCCTCAGGCTCAGGAAGGAACCAGATCATCAACAGTGGAATTCTTTCACCAAAATCCAGGAGAAATGAGCAGGGAAATCTGCAGTTTGAGCTTTTAAACGAAGGCAGGTTTTCCTGAGCTGGAGGAGAGGCTCTGGATGAGTGTGGCTGTACACAGTGGTGACATCTGAACCAGGAGCAGCTCCAGACCTGCTCTCCATCCTGTTAATGCCGAAGCATCGGGATCTGGTTCACGGGGCACGGTGGAGTTTGGTCAGAGGTTGGGTTTGGTGGTCCTGGGGGTCTTTTCCCACTTTACAATTCTGGGATTTTGTGATCTTTACTGGTGTTGTGTGGTAAAATAACAGAGGAGTTATTTTATCAGGAGTATTCTGCACACGGTGGAGCCCAGTACCCTGGAAGTTCCCAGAATCCCAGAGTAACTGGGGTTGGAGGAGACCTCTGGAAATCACCCAGTCCAACCCCCTGCCAGGGCAGGGCCCGGGTGGGCTTGGAATGACTCCAGAGAGGGGGAAATTTCACGTTGCTTTGTGAAATAAGAAACGTGGAGAGAGGATCTTTCCGAGGGCCTGGAGGAACAGGGCACAGGGAATGGCTTCCCACTGCCAGAGGGTGAGGTTGGATGGGGTAGTGGGAAGGAATTGTTCCCTGGGAGGGTGGGGAGCTGCTGGGATAGAATTCCCAGAGAAGCTGTGGCTGCCCCTGGATCCCTGGCAGTGTCCAAGGCCAGGCTGGACAGGGCTTGGAGCAGCCTGGGACAGTGGGAGGTGTGGAACAAGATGGGCTTTAAGGTCCTGCCCAGCCCAAACCAGTCTGGGATTCTGGGATTCCTGATCTCAGTGCCGTGTCCTCAGGATCTCTGCACATCCCTGCATCCACTGACTGGGAATTTCTGAGCCAGGACAACATTCGAACAGAGCAAGGGATTAAAAGATAAATCTGCTGAAGCTCTTGGCTCTCACACCTGAAGAAAGACTGATGAGAGCAGGGATTTCAGCTTCGTTTCTCGCTGAAAAGGTTACACAGAAACCAGTCTTAGTTAAAAGTCCCGTCCATGGAACATATTGGGGATTTTTTTTTGGTAGGCATTTGACATTTTAAAGATAGACCAGATAAATACCATTACTGAGAAACTATATCAAAGGGAAGATATTCTAACCTTGGCATAAAAGTTCATTTTTATCTCTGTGTGAAGTGGATCAAGGACTTTCTGCATGCAGTTCTCTTTTCCCCTTCATCTTTCTCGCAGCTTTTTTATATTACTGAAATTGTTAGATAGCAATTACAGATTCCCAAATTGTAGGAGATGATTTACATTGTAAAGTACACCAAGTTTCTGCTCCAAAGAATTGTTTGTTTTTAGCTATGTGGAAATAAATTGGTTTATGCTGTTAAATTAACTTGTTCCTGGGCGGGTTTTCACTTGCAGAAGCAATTCCTGCTGCTCCCTTTAGGGAGAGTCTCTCTCAATTTTGGGATGTCCATATCAGTGTTGTCCTCTGCCCCAGGTGGGGGTGATGAATCCCACTTTGACCTGGACCATGCTTTTCTTTTAATACATAAATAATTTCAATTTCAAGAAAATATCCATGAAGGGAGGGAACATTCATCACCTGACTCCAAGGAGTACTTTTAGTGCAATCACAGGAGTTAAATCAATATTTAGCTTTGGTTTTTTCCCTCTTTCCATGCACCAGTGTGCTTTTATCAACTTCCTAAGATTGTGTCACGACAGGTGTGTCACAATGTGTGAAGGAACTGGGAGATTTTGTCCAGAGTATGGAAAATAATGATGGTTTTTCCAGCAGAAACTCCTTTTGGATAACTGGTGAACCAGTGCTTGGCCGTGATGAATCCCGTGGGTTGCTTAAATGTGGGACTACTGTTGTTCTAATTTCTGAAATGGAGTTATTGTAGGATTTATGGGCATCATGTATAAATGTGTTTTAGTAGGATTTAGGTGCGTTTTGTATGAAAAATGGCTTTTTTAGGAAGCAGAGCCCAAAGACCCCTTTGGAGTGCAGTCATTAATAACTGCCACCATCCCTGGGAGTTTTTTGGTCAGGGAGAGCAGCTTCTCCAAACGTTGTCTCTTCTTTTAGGATTTCCTGATGGAAACATTCATCATGTTCAAGAATCTGATCGGGAAGAACGTCTACCCCTTCGACTGGGTGATCATGAACATGATGCAGAACAAGTGAGTACAGAGGGAAAAGCTCCGGAGCTTTCCCGAGCGGCGCCTTCGGCTTTGCTCCGGAACAACGGGGTTGCTTGGAAACAGCAGCCACGAGGCTGCAGCCAGCCTGCCCTGGCTTTGCCTCCTTCTCTGATGCAAAGAATTATTGACAAATTGGCTCCGGAGGAGTGTTTTAGTGGCCTGGTTTAGGGCTCTTGGAATCCACCAAAAATTAAGGGTAGCGTCAGTCTGAGAACCTGGATTTTGGAGCCAACTGCAGGTGCAGTAAAATTCTGTCCATGTCTTATAATAATTCAGTTTATTTTTTGCAGGATGAATTGCATGTTTTGCGTATGGCCTCAAAGCAGGGGTTGTTGTGTGGAGTTGTATGTCCAGGAATGATTTCAAGAAAGAATTAAAAAAGCTTCTAAATCCAAATTCCATCACCCCAGTAATGGGAGGGAGGCTGAAAACGTTTCTAATGCTCATTTTTTTTCCTCAATAATTGCAGTTCTGTCATTATTTAGCATTCCTTTGTGCAGTGTTTTATGCTGGTGACATTTTATTAAGTGTGTCAAATGCTTTTATGTGTTCTGAGATGAAAGTATAAGGGAAAAACATTATATTTACCAGTTGCCTGGAGAAATCTCTTCTGCATTTACTGGAAGCTACCACGGCTATAAAGTTGTCAGCGTTTCCTTATATAAAATCCTGAACCACAGCTCGTGCTCTCCTTATAAAAATGCACCATAACTTTAATCTTGGCTTCTGAAGTCTCCTTAACTCCCTAATAAAATCCATTCTGAATAAATAGGAGTCAGGAGATGGAGCCGTCTTTGGGTTCTTCCTGCTGGTTTGGAATGCTTGGGAAGCACCTGGTGTTTGGCACGAGGAGCCCTTTGAGAGCTCATGAGGAACATCTGAAGCCCTTTGGATTTCTTTCTTTTTTTTATTAATTTTGAAAGTGATTTTGCTTCAGCAACTCCCGAGTGCCTCGGGAGCTGCGTTGGAGGTGTTGGGAAACCCTCCCAGCGTGAGTTACCTGTGAGCAGGAGAGCTCTGGGTTATGTGGGAGATGGAAATAGGGTCGGGAAGGTTTGTGTTTGGACACTCTGAAAGCTTTAACTGGCACTGATAGGTGGAGACAGGGCAATTACCGTGTGGTCAGTAGCGCAGGGAGTGTTCCTTGTGTCAGCCCAGCACAGGAGGGACAACGAGCTCATGGACAGGATCCAGAGGAGGCCACGGAGCTGCTCCGAGGGCTGGAGCCCCTCTGGAGCCAGGCTGGGAGAGCTGGGGGTGCTCGCCTGGAGAAGGGAAAGCTCTGGGTAGACCTCACAGCCCCTTCCAGCGCCTGAAGGGGCTCCGGGAGAGCTGGAGAGGGACTGGGGACAGGGGCTGGAGGGACAGGACACAGGGAATGGCTTCCCACTGCCAGAGGGCAGGGATGGATGGGATATTGGGAAGGAATTGTTCCCTGGGAGGGTGGGGAGGAGCTGGGATAGAATTCCCAGAGAAGCTGTGGCTGCCCCTGGATCCCTGGCAGTGCCCAAGGCCAGGCTGGACACGGGCTTGGAGCAGCCTGGGACAGTGGAAGGTGTCCCTGCCCATGGCAGGGGTGGCACTGGATGGGATTTAAGGTCCCTTCCAACCCAAACTATTCTGGAATTGTGTTCTCTTCACATTACTGGCAAATAACCTCTCAGTGTTCCTTGGGTGGGGATTTCACCTTGGATTTTATTTTGCACTGTGAAATACAAATGAAGAGGTGCAAAAAGAGCCTTTCCCTGCCCGTGGTTTTTTCCTTAAAGCACAAAGGGATCCTTATCCCACATGGTTCCTCACTGAGAATTTGGAGCAAAACAAAGCACGATGGTTCACAGTTAGGACAGAGGCTTGGAATTTTTATCCTTAAAAATAGTCTTGTCTTCATCCCATGCTGAACATGAAGTCCTGAGGAAGCAGAAACACGATGTGTTGATGATCTTTGATTCTTCCTGGCTCACCTCAGTGCCTGTAAAATATCTGAGTAGTATTTCAAGTTAAAAACAAAAATGTTCTCCAGTCTTTCAGGTGTTGATGAGTATCTTCAGATGTCTTTAGGGGGGTTGTTCATCCCTGATTCCCTCATTCTTTCATTCCCATTGCACCAACTCCTTTGGAAAATGCTTCTCAGTTGATTTCCCTGCTTTTCATTTTTCCTGTTGGAGTTAACGTGGTTTCCAAAACCAGAAAGCTGCACTGTAAAATACCTTGTTTTGTCCATCTGCTCCATTTATTTCCACCCTTGTAAAGTTTTATTGAAGAAAGAAAACCAGATGAAATTTAAGAACAAATTCTGCCTTTTAAAGCTGTGGTGTCCCTTCCATAGAAATAACTCCGGACGTGCAATTTTGTGTTGTTTTTGAAAGCACCTCCTTGGGCAGTTTCTGTGCCATGAGCAAATCAAAGGAACTAAATTTTAAATGTATCCACAATTTCATTTGTTTCCTGCATGGAATGTATCCGGTAGTGTGAAACAATGGGAAAAAGAAGAAAAATAGCTGGAAAATTGAGCTCTAATTCCCCTTTTAGACCAGTCCTTTCGGGGGTTTCTCCTGAAGCTCCTCTCCATGCAGTGCTTCGCTTCCAGGTTAAAATACTCTGGATTGAGCAGTGGATTCAGATATTCTGGATGAGATAAAGTTGTAGTTAGGGGGGAAGAGGGGAAATGGAGGAATGCATGTGAACTTCTGGATTACGGGGAATATTTGCAAATATAAGTTTAGTTCAAATTTAATATTATATTTTTTTGACCTTGACTAGGGGATACATATATAGAAATATATATATTATTTCTTACAGATATATTATAGATTTATCATATATATCTATCTGTATTAAGAAATAGCTGTACACTAATAGTCACAGAAATTACTCTGGTTTTGGTGCCGTGCATAAAAAATTCAGGATTCTCTCTCTTCCCTACCTCCCAGTATTGCTGTGCCAGACTCAGGATCACTTCCCATTCTCAGGATCACTTCCCAAGTTCAGGATCACATCCCAAGTTCAGGATCACTTCCTAAGTGCAGGATCACATCCCAAGTTTGGGATCACATCCCGAGTTCAGGATCACTTCCCAAGTTCAGGATCACTTCCCAAGTTCAGGATCACATCCCAAGTTCAGGATCACTTCCTAAGTGCAGGATCACTTCCCAAGTGCAGGATCACATCCCAAGTTCGGGATCACTTCCCATTCTCAGGATCACTTCCCAAGTTCAGGATCACATCCCAAGTTCAGGATCACTTTCCCTCTCAGGATCACTTCCCATTCTCAGGATCACATCGCATATTCAGGATCACATCCCAAGTTCAAGATCACTTCCCACTCTCAGGATCACATCCCAAGTTCAGAATCACATCCCATGTTCAGGATCACATCCCATTCTCAGGATCACATCCCCAGTTCGGGATCATATCCCAAATTCAGGATCACTTCCCCTCTCAGGATCACATCCCAAGTTCAGGATCACTTCCCAAGTTCAGGATCACTTCCCAAGTTCAGGATCACTTCCCAAGTTCAGGATCACTTCCCAAGTTCAGGATCACTTCCCAAGTTCAGGATCACTTCCCAAGTTCAGGATCACTTCCCAAGTTCAGGATCACTTCCCAAGTTCAGGATCACTTCCCAAGTTCGGGATCACATCCCGTGGTTTTTTTCCAGCACCACAGGGAGTCACGCTGTGTTCCCACCTTTCATGCTGTAATGAACACAAAAATCTTCATATCTAACAAGATAATTCTTCCTTTTTTGTGAAATACTTTATTTACTGACTTGTCTATTGGAGTAAAATTCTCATTTTAGCAAAGCAGTTTTTTGATTCAGAGCCCAAGGTTTTGGTGTCACCAAGTTGATGGAATTGCCACCAATGCGTTCAAGGTGACCCTGGTTTGCAGGTGGCTGATCAGTATTTTGGGGGTGAAAGAATTCATTTTGGGGGTAAAAGAAGAGAATATTCAAACTGATGCAGTAGCTTTTCCTTTCACTTCCAAATTTTGGTCCAGATCAGCCCCTGGTTTACTGTAAACAACAATATCCAAGGAAAGGAGATAGAAAAAGCCTCTGGGGGATGACAGAGATGGATAAGAGACCATTAAATGTGCTTTTGAAACAGCTCCTTGTAAGGAGGAGTTGGAAGTGTCTTCGAATTCCTTTTAGGATACTTGTCCACCTTTAAATTCCAGTTGTTGTAGGATTTGTCTGTGCCCATGTTTTCAGGAAGAGTTATTCCTATTAAAGCCACAATATCTGTATTTAAGGATTTTAAGCGATCAGGGAGTTTTCCTGTGGTTCTGGATAGGGCTGGGAAGTGCTTTGGAGGCAGATTCTTCATTCCAGGCACCTCCTGCAGGAAAAGCCACGCGAGGAGCTGGAACTGTAAAAGCAGTTACAAGAAAAGGCAGGGATTTTGTCTTGTTTACATTTCCCCCATCTAAACCATGTTTCGAAACGATTCCGAAATGTTTTAGAAATAGTTTGTAACTTTCGTCAAAAGCTGACAAGCTAAACTTAGGTTCCTCCTAAACACATACCTCAGAACATGAAAGCAATTCCTCCTTATGGTTCCGTAAATGAAAATAATTTAGTCTTTGGTCTTACTTTTGGCATTTGAGACAATCAGTTCCTTTGGTAAGACCTTATGATATATTAATTTGTAGCTGCTACTTTCATCTGCAGCTGTGCCAGTGGAAGCTGGGTTGCCTATGAAAAAGGAATTGGATGTTTGCTGTTCTATTTTTTGTTTCTAATGTCCACATTTACATAAAATACCTGTTTGTTTTGCCTTTTGAAGTCGGAGAGAAAGGGATGAGATGCTTCTCAATGAAAATGAGGTTTCTTGTCTCTATATTTTTTTTTTTCCAGAGGAAATAGAGCTGGCCTGGGGAGAGTGTCTGGAGGGTGGTAGCTGTTGTGTCAGGGAGGGTTAGGTTGGATATCAGGAGAAGGTTCTTCCCAAAGGATGGTTGGGCACTGGAAAAGCTCCCCAGGGAGTGGTCACAGCACCAAACTGTGCTCAGCAGCAACAGAAACATCCGTGGATTATCCCCCATCTTCCCAGCACAAATCCAAACCACCACCCCACACCTTCCATGAAGAAAATGCCCTCAAGCCCACCCAAACCCACCCCACCAGCGCAGGATCTCGATGAATTTTCGGTGTGAAACGCCGAAAAAAAGCCTTGCAAAGAGGAGGACAAAGGACGGGGGAGACGCTCCGGATAAACACGTCCTGGAATGTTTATTTTTGGAGCTTCCAGGGAAAGGTAGGCAGTTGGTGCTGCGTGGTTGTCATGGCAGTACCTGTCAGCTGCGTGCTGCGCTCTCCGAATCCCCTCCGGTGGTGTTTGTGACCATCCATCAGGAGTGGGCAAACCCTGACGTGCGTCAGGAGCCGCAGCAGCTTCTGCGGAACTCGCAGCCTTCCGGAGCAGCCCAGGCTTCAGCAGCCTCTGGGTTTATCCTTCCTGACAAGTCACCCAAAGCCAGACTAAAACTGGGGTTTGGCTTATGGAAATTTGCCTTAATTGCCGTATTCTGCTGGGTTTGAGGCAGGCTTATGGAAACAAAAGCAGGATGGTTTTAATAAATGGATGAAAATAGGCTTATTGCACTTACATAATTGACCAGTCAAGTTGCATCCATCAGATGAGTGCAAGTGCAAAAGCTCTTATTTAAAATCCAGCCCCAGCTCCTGCTGGGTGAGGGGTAGTTTTCATAACAGGGAAAAAGAGGCCAGAAGGATGGCAAAGATTCTGGGTTGAAAACTACAGGAAAAGCAGGGACACCCCACAGTTTCACAGCCTGTCAGGTGTTATTAAATCTGTGGGGTTGGGGTGGAGGGAACAGAAAAAAACTTTAAAATCCTCATTTCATTTCCCAAACCCCTTTGTGGGTTCAAGCCTGTGTTAATTCCATGTTCAAAGACATTATTCATGGCCTTAAATTGCTGCAGGGGAGGTTTAGATTGGAGATTTGGGAAAATTTTTTCATGGAAAGGGTTTTCAAGCACTGGATCAAGCTGCCCAGGGCAGTGGTGGAGTCCCCATCCCTGGAAGTGTTCCAGAAAAATGGAAAAGGTGGATTGAGGGTTGGGCTCAATGACCTTAGAGGTTTTTTCCAACCTTAACCACTCAATTTTGTGATCAGTGGATGTTACTTGGATATCTGAATTTATAACTGGGGCCCTGATCACTGAAATATTTCCTCAATATGTGTTTTAGTGGAATAGGGTAACTGGTTTCCATTTCCAAGTTGGAACTGGGATGGAAGTGTTTGAAATGCAATTGTGTTTTAGGAGGCCAAGGGATGCATTGTTTCAAGAAGAGTCTGAACAATACAAAAAGCTTGGATTAGAAGGAATTGCTGCTACTTTTCCTGACTATTAATGCATTTCCTGTAGGACTCTGTGCTTACTTAGAAAGTTTAAGAGTCCAGACATGCAGCTTGAACAATCAAATAATTTGATTCAGGGCTGCAATGCAATGAGACTTCAAATGGGAGCAATTTTGTTTTTCTTTAGTGCTGAATATTTCTCTGTATAGAAAAACCTCCCTCTATTTCCCGTGTATAGACTGAGGATAACAATTCTCAAAGCTTGTAACTTCCTTAGGAACCAGTTCTCAAAATTAACTCGTGTGCCCCAAAGTTTGCTCTTCACCTGGGAATAAAAGACACGAATGCACGTTGATAAATCATCTCCAGTTTCTGTACATGCAGGGATTTTTTTTTGCTGTCCATAAAACCCCGTTGCATAATGTACTGACTGACCTTTTCAGGAAAGACCTTGCAGGATTTTTGCTTTAGCATTGTACCTGTCAAATTAACTGCACCTGGGACGAAAATGAATGTACTTGACTATGTTTGAAATAACAGGGTATTTTCTTATTCTCAGAGCTGAGATTCCTTGAAGGAATATTCTTCAGCAGGTGCTCTTTTCCCTGGGTGGTTTCCACCCCAAAGCAGATGGTTTTATCCCAGCCTTTGGAGTTAAAATGTCCCTGGCACAGGTGGAATATTGATAACAGTGTGGTTGTGAGAACTGATGAGCAGTTGGGGCAGCCCACTGGATTTAATGATCTGCTTTTCTCCTTAATTTCTGTAAGCTGTGATCACTTAGGATGGAGAAGGCATGGAAGGAGGGCAGGGTTACATGGGATTTGGGGGAGAAATTCTTCCTTGGGAGAGTGGTGAGGGGCTGGGATGGAATTCCCAGAGAAGCTGTGGCTGCCCCTGGATCCCTGGCAGTGTCTAAGGGCAGGATGGGCAGGGCTTGGAGCAGCCTGGGACAGTGGGAGGTGTCCCTGCCATGGCAGGGGTGGCACTGGGATGAGATTTAAGGTCTTTCCAGCCCAAACCAGTCTGGGATTCTGAGAAGCACCCGGTGAAGCTGCCGATGTTGGGATGTGGGTGGAAGATGTCTCAGCCTCCTCCCAGCCCTCCCAGATCCATCTGCCCCTTCTCTGAGCACTCTTCCCGTCTATTTGGGTCGTGATTAACCCCTCCTGGGGTCTAGAGGTGGAATAATGATTTCCAGTACTAAAATAATTACCTCGTTGGTCATAATTGTGTCATAATTACGGCTTTCATGTGTTTGGAGCCGTGTTTGTTGGGGTTTTGGGAAGGTTCCCTGCAGCAAGGTGGGCTTGGGCTGGTGACCATGTCCAGCACCTGCCGTGATGCTGCTTGTTCTGGATTTTATTGTTGTGCTTCCCTTGACAAAGACATTTTCCTGTCCCTGAATATGGATGGGATTTGATGTCCTCCCTGGAATGAAGATCTCGGAGCCGTGGCAGCTCTGTAAAACCAGGAGAAGGCTGTTGCAGGTCCTGTTCATCCTGAAGCATAACTTGCTTTTAATTTTGCTTCCAAAATACCACTTGGACATTTTCCTGTCCCTGAATATGGATGGGATTTGATGTCCTCCCTGGAATGAAGATCTCGGAGCTGTGCCAGCGCTATAAAACCAGGAGAAGGCTGTTGCAGGTCCTGTTCATCTTGAAGCACAACTTGCTTTTAATTTTGCTTCCAAAATATCACTGTGGAGCATCAGCTCCACTTTCGCTGCTCAGCAGCAACCCCATGACACTTCAACCTTTGATCTGCCATGAGAAAATTACAGTGGCTTGGAAGCAAAGAATTGTGTGTTAGGGGACAGCTCTTGCTGCACGAGGAAGAAACACAGAGGGATAAAATGATCCCAACTGCTGCTGTTCTTGAGTTCAAGGAGAAAAAGGTGAACTAAGGATTTTTTAGAGTTTTTTTTTTTTTGATCCTTTCTTCTGTTAAAAAGCCTTGCTATTTTTGGCACCTTGCACGGTTTTTAGGTAGCGAGGCAGCGCTGAGGTTTAGACCTGGAAAATTCCTGGCCATGGACTGCTTGTCCTCCTTGGAGTGGGGGCAACTTGAATCCCTTCAAAACCTTTTGAATGCTCCATGTGTCTCCTGAAGCTCAGGAACTTCAAGGAATCTGTGGGTTTATCACAGAATTGTTAGGAGTGGGGAAGAGCTCTGAGATCACCGAGTCCAACATCAACCCAGCAGCACCTCACCCTCAAGTGCCACATCCACACTTTTTTTGAACAATTCCAGGGATGGGGTCTCCACCCCTGCCCTGCTGGACACCCCTTTCCATGAAGAAATTTTCCCTAATATCCAACCCAAACCTCCCCCAGTGCAACTTGAGGCCGTTTCCTCTCATCCTGTCACTATTATTTAGAATAATCTTTAGTCCAGGGGACATCCCATGTTGCTGCTGTGGGTTTTCCATGGAGGATATTTCAAAGGGAATCACCAGTAGGGGTGGCTACTCCTCCCAAACACCAGTTTGCCTTACCGGTGTTCTCCCCTGGTCTGTTTTACCTGCTCTCAAGTGACGAGCAGTTGAGAGGCACTTCCCAGTTTGTCATTTCCCAGAGTGCCCCAGAAATGGGATATTTAAGGAAAAATTGGGCACAGGAGCTGCACCCAGGTGAGTGAAAGAGGCAGCTTGGCTCAACTGCTGCACTAAGGAAAAGCAAGAGAATGTTGAAAATGGCTTTTTATTCCTCACTTTCTGGAACCGTCACCCCCAGCATGCTGTGGATGTCTGGTTTCCTTTGTTCCTAACAAGATCCTTGGAAAGCCAACTCAGTTTTTTGGCTCCTTGCCCTCTTTTTTTCCCAACTTGCATCTTGACAGTGTTGAGAACTGCTGGGTTTAACACATTGTTTTGAAAGAGAGCTCTAAGAGGTTATTAGCCTGTGTGTCGTGGTAATTCTCTGCTAAGAGCTAATTGAGACCTGAAGAAGCCTTGCCAAATTAATTTCAAATGGAACACAGTGATTCCAATATTATTTTCCCTTCTGGACTCTAAACCTGGGTTGACATTAAGGTGCTGTGGGATGACTGTACTCAGAAGCATTTTACCAGCCAGTATATTTATCAGTTTGGGTTTTGTGATATTTTTTTAGCAAATTAAGCAAGAAGAATTCAATGTATTGTGCACTAAATGATGGATAATAATGCCGTTACATGTTTTTGGGTTTTGTTTTGTGCTCTAATTACTTCAGGAGTAGCAGAAACCCTTGGCAGATTACATTTCCTCAGACAGATCCTTTAGTGTAAGCCTTCCGTTAATTTAAAGTTTCCTTACAATTTCCTAATTACGACTGAAAAAAACCCTTTAACTGTCATTTTAAATTTCACATTTTATTTTGTGGTTCTGTTATTCTTTTCTCCATTGCTGCCTGAAGCCACTCCAGAGGCCCTGGTGTGTAGATACTCAAAGTTCAGCTCTCTCCAAGATGAGCTCATGAACATTCGAATCCACGTTATTGTACCAGTGTGGGTGTTTGGGATGAAGCTGCATCCGAGTCTTTGCTTGCTCATTTCATGGAGCTTTGGGGACTTTTCCAGCTTTATTCTGCTTTTCCTGGCTCCTCACAGCCAGTTTTGGTGCCTGCAGCACCACATTCCTTGGGACCACCCAGAGGAGTTTTGCTCCTTAGGTTGCCACAGGAAAAATGATCCCTGGGGAATGTGACCAAAACCAAGACTGAGAAAATGATGATGGTGCCCTTTGGTGGTGGGAATCCAAAGACCGTGGAGCATCCTGGTGGCACTTGGGGACACGGGTCAGGGGTGGCTTTGGAATGCTGGGTTGGACTCAATGATCTTAGAGGGCTTTTCCAGCCTCAGTAATCCCATGAGTCTGTGGTAGAAGGGAAACACGTCCTACCTTAGCACCCAAACCCACCTGGATGTGATATTCCAGTTATTAATGGGAATTCTGCTGCCCTGACTGCTCAATCTGTGCCCATTTAACCCCCCTGGAAGGGGTGTCCACTTCACAGCCCCGAAAATGAACGTTCTGGGGTTTTTTTAGCACAGGATGTAAGGCATGAACACGATGTGGGAACACTCGGTGCTTATAAAAGCAGCGGCGTGAAGGAGGTAATTAAATAAAGCTGAAGGTGTTAAATCCCAAAGCAGGGCTCCATTTTTACCAAGTCAAAGCTAACACCACCTGATGTTTATTTTTAACAGGGAAGGTGTAGCAACTTCCACTTCAAATCGTTATTTTTCCACATCAGCATCATTTCAGTTACTACCATTGCCCGTTTCAAAATACCCAGGGAGTGAAATATGGGCTGCTTTGTCACACTTGGGGTTTATTCATCTTCTCCAGTATTGTAAAAAACCCCAATACTGGAGTCTTGAAAAGTAACAAAAAATGGTTGTTTGGATGTTATTTCCAGGCTTAAATGCTTTTTTTTGCTGTTAGTCTGGAATTCAGATTTCTGTAGTGAGCTTTGCACTGAAATTCTGTGGGTTTGACCATCAATGAGTGGCTTCAGGATTTTCAGCACTCAGAGCAGCTTGACTAAACAGAGATATTGTACGTATTATAAAATAGCATTTTGCTCTTAATGTATTATTTTTTTAATGATTCACCAGAATAGTGACCAACACAGTTATTAATATAATACAATTTGGATAAAATATGCCTAAAACCCTGTTTGCTTTTACCTTGCCAACACATTCCTTGTCTGAATTTTCATATTTTTCGATGACTGACAGTGGTGCAGCATTTTGGCTCCTGAGAGCAGCAGCCTCGATGCTTAAAAAGCCAGCCAGGCCTTTTCTGGGGTTATTAAATTTTAGGATCAGAAATATTTCATGAACATATTCTAGAAAACAAGCTTTTACAGTTGGGGTATGGGAAAGCACAGCCACTATAAGAAGAACTGGAGGGGTTTTTTTAATAAAAAGAGGGAAATTATTCATGCTCTGACGTGCCAGATGGGCGATTGTGGGGCAGGAGGAGTTTAAAGCATATTTAGAGAGAAAAGAGGTGCCAGATCATTTGCTATCAACAGTTTGAAAGTTTATATCACTGAATATGAGCACTGAAAAGTCATCTCCTCTCTCTCAGTGCACTGCAGGCAGAGCTTGAGCTCAGCCTTTCTTGATGGATGTTTCTCCTTTTCCATCAGAAGTGTCAGAGGAAAGCAGGCACTTGCAGGTAGTAAAACCAAGATATTTCCGGATCTTGGGATGAACAGACTGAACTGAGAAGGTAAATTCGTGATTTTTTAACATTTACCAAAATGAGAGCATCTTTAGTATCCAGGTGATGGATATAGATTATCATGGTGTTAGAAAATACCCATCCTAGGGCACACTCTGTGCAAATCCTGTTCCTTGAGTGGCTGAACTTTAAACTTCCAGCATGTTTTTCATTTGGGGTGTTCAAAGCAATAACATGAAAGATATTAAAAGCAAACGTTTTCCCTCTTTAAATTCCTTGTATATAAACATTCACCAAATGCCTGTTGAGCTGCAGAGGGAATTTACTGTCAGTGTATTCAGGGATCTGTTTGGGTTTGCTCTGCCTGGGACAGGAGCTTTGCTCTCCCAGCTTTTTCAGGTTTTTTTGTCCTGGATGTGTGGGAAAGGCTTCCCCCTGCACCTTCCATCTTTCCCTGAGCCCATCCACGTTCCCAGCCTGCATCCAGAGCCCTCTGCATCCAGGCACTCTGGAAATGCCTTTGCTGTTCCTGCTCTGACCTTTCCCACCCCTGCCTCACTTTAGCTTCCCTGAGCTCTCACCTGGAGATTCGGGAGAGCATCCACCTGCCCTTTGTGGGAGTTGTTTGCTGCTTGCCAGCAATTCCAGGAAAAGGAAAAAATAATAATGTGTGGCTGCTGCAGAAGGTGTGCAAACTGGCGTTCCTCAGGTCACTGTGGTGATCAGTGACATGAAACGTTTCTCTCTCTCTGCAAGCGGCTTCAGAGAGAGGGAGCCGAGACAGAGCCTCTGATCCCTGATCCCGTCTCTGCTCCAACTCCCTTCGGAGCTCCCGGGTGCCAGAGCCACCTCTCCGTAAGCCACAGCACTCCTGTGGTACAGCATCATCCCCTGGTTCAATCTGTGAAGTTTTGGGGCAGTTCAGTTGGTTTGGGCAGCTCTCTGCTGCCTCAGGTGTCCCCTGGCTGCCTGCAGCTGGCGCAGAGCCAGCACTGAAGCTCTGCCTGGTGGCAAATGCAGGATGCAGGAGCAGCAGCACTGAGGTGGGAATGCACAGGGCAGGAGAGGCCTTCTGGAACATGGACACTGAGACGCTTCACAGCGTGGGGTGAGTCAGCTTAGCCTCAGAAACCGTGGGAGCTGAGTCCAACAGATGGGCTCCTGAGTCCTTCACAGGGAGGGAGGGAGGGAGGGAGGGAGGGATGGATGGATGGATGGATGGGTGGATGGATTGAGGGATGGATGGATGGATGGACGGATGGATGATGGATGGATGGATGGATGGAGGGATGGATGGATGGATGGATGGATGGAGGGATGGATGGACAGGGATGGATGGATGATGGATGGATGGATGGATGGAGGGATGGATGGATGGATGCATGGATGGAGGGATGGATGGATGGACAGATGGATGGATGAACTGCACAGGAAGCAGGGAAGGCTTCAACCGTTGTATCCACAACCCCTGTTTTTAATTTAATTTCTTTTTTTCTCATCTTCCATGTGAAAATATATTTTGGTTCCTGTCACAGTCAAAGTGTGACAGCTTTGTGGAGGAACAAGTGATTCTGTGTTAACAAAGAAATCACCTTTATGACATTACGCATTTCTTAATGCTGGCATTTTCCTTCTGAGGGCTCAGGCACTCCCTGGGTTTGTTCCTCTCTGTGTTTGGCTGTTAAAGTGTATTTACTTTGTATGATTTGCCTGTAGCTGGCCCAGTCACGTCTGCGCTATGTGAGGTGTAACAGAAGTACCCAAAAAAAAGATGTAGGAGAAGGTAATTGATGATTTTCTGACAGTTCCCTGCTAAAGACACCCAAACAGAAACATTTCTGGGATGAATTTCAGTCGCATGTTCCGGTCAGTGAGTTTTTCAGGGAGGTGCGATACTACGGCGGCTTTGTGAGGATTCACTCTCCCTCCCACACTTGTTGTCTCATGTTCTTCCTTCTGGACTGTTTTGCATCTTCTCATGCAGAAACCACGTTTCGTTTTTAAAATTCAAAGTGTAATTGCCAACTGTCAAAACCAAACATGTTTTCTGTAAGTTCTTCTCGAACACAGATTAACTTTTTATTTGTCAAACTATTTTTGACAGCATGCTCCTTTCCACAACCACTTCAGTTGTGTTTCCTCGAGGAAAAGTTTTCTTAAGGAAAAATATTTCCATCTTTGAGCTATGAATTATGGTTATTACCTGATATTTAGTATCATATTGGGATGTACTTTCCTGGTTTGGTACAGCCTCAAGCACTTTTTAGACTTAGAGATGTGCATTCAGCACTTGGCAGTGTTTGTATCCCTGAAAATAATATTTCCTAGCCAGAGTTTTTCTGATCTACATAAACTTGTAATTTTCAGTGTCTTTGACAGAATTTAAGGATTTTATTGGGGATTCTTTAAGAATTGTTCTTCATCTTCTCCAGTTTGTCCAAAGCTCCAAAGCTCATTTTTCCCTCCTCGTGTTCCGACACTGCTGAGGGAGCAGCGGGGCCTTGGTGCTCCTCGAGGGGACACGTTCTCAGCTCGTCTGGAATGTCTCTTGAACAGCGTCGTGGAATTACAGGATCCTGTGCTGGAAGGGCATCTCAAGGATCATCTGGTGCTGTCTTCCTTGGCGAAGGCGTAGTGAAATGCTAAGGAAGGGAGTTTGGTTCTCCTTGGAGAGCACGTTCTCAGCTCTGCTGGGATTTTGTCTTGAGGAGAGGATTCTCATTCTGCATGGAATCCTGGAGCCACAGGATGGTTTGGGCTGGAAGGGACGTTAAAGAACATCCCAGTGCCACCCCTGCCATGGGCAGGGACACCTTCCACTGTCCCAGGCTGCTCCAAGCCCCAGTGTCCAGCCTGGCCTTGGGCACTGCCAGGGATCCAGGGGCAGCCACAGCTTCTCTGGGCACCCTGTGCCAGGGCCTCCCCACCCTCCCAGGGAACAATTCTTTCCCAATATCCCATCCAACCCTGCCCTCTGGCAGTCTGTACCCATTCCTCCTTGTCCTGTCGCTCCAGTTCCTGGTGAATTGTCCCTCTCCAGGTTTCCCTGTAACCCCTTCAGTACTGGAAGGTGCTGTGAGGTCTCCACTCCACCTTTTCTTCTCCAGGCTGAACAATCTCAACTCTCCCATCCTGTCTGCATAGGGAAGGTGCTCCAGATCCCTTATCAACTTCATGGCCTCCACAGGACTTGCTCCAAGAGTTCCATGTCCTCCTTATGTTGAGGGCACCAGACCTGTTCGCAGTACTCCAGCTGGGAATCCATTTCCTCATTATTCCTGTTTTAATTGACTATTTCCTGGTCTAGTCTAATGAAAAAAATCCACCATTGTAGTAACCTCTTGCCTCTTGATTGCAGAGGGTGAAAATCCCCCTCTCTGCTTTGCTGCTGACAGCTCAGTTTTAATGAACAGGAATCCCGAACAAGGATCAGATGGAAAACCCGAGGGAGTCGTGAGATGGTCGCCAACCAGTCAGGGGCGAGGCAGGCTTTGAAATTCTCTGTATTTATCTCTAAAAGGCCCTTGCACTGTTTGCTGTGTGCCCTGGGTGATCCATAGCCTCACCCAGGCCTTGTCAAACACCACTGGAAGGAGGCAGTTGCCTTAATTAAAGCAGATCGACATTTTTACAGCTTCCTATGTTTTAGTTTCTGCCAAGACAACTGACAACAAGAAACGAGGAATTTATGAAGGAATCATGAAAAATTGATGCTGGCATATGAGATTTATTCATCCAGCGTACAAAGTGTGCTTTAAATTCTGACATCAGAGCTGCTAATAGGAAATTTGGAAGTAAACTAAAACTGTTGATTGTTTTGCATGAATCTGCAGATTCCACACTGGATTTCCATCCTATGCTGTGCTTCGTGTTTCACAGAACCATGGAATGGTTTGGGTTGAGAGGGACCACAAAGATAAACTTGTTCCACCCCCTGCCATGGGCAGGGACACCTTCCACTATCCCAGGGTGCTCCAAGCCCTGTCCAGCCTGGCCTTGGGCACTGCCAGGGATCCAGGGGCAGCCACAGCTTCTCTGGGCACCCTGTGCCAGGGCCTCCCACCTTCACAGGGAAGGATTCCTTCCCAAAATCCCATAGAAATCTACTCTCTTTTAGCTTAATGCCATTTTCCCTTGTTCTATCAATGCAGTAATTGTTGGATTTTTAACTTAGAACTGAGTTTGTTTCACTGTTAGTCAGGATTTCAAGCTCACTCTTTGTTTTAGCCAAAACTCCTGGAATAAAACCCCTTAGAAGAAAACTGGAGTATTGCCAATGACAAACTTACATCAAATCCTTCAATATTATATCTTTAAAAAAAACCCCAAACCTCAACCCAACACTCACGTGCATTTCTGAAAAAAAGAAATGGTTTAGATATTTATTTTTTAAGCTTTGCTGAGCACTTTCTGGATATTATCTTCACAAAGCAGAGCTTGGTGTGTGGACGTACGAGTCCACAGGGAAAATAACAGCATTTTCCTCAGTCTCATTTCAGCTTGACTGTTGCATTAATTTCCTTTATAACTTCTGACATCTGCAGCACGAATTGCTAATTTGTTTGGTCTGAATGTTGGTGGGAAATAACGACTCCACTGAAGCCAGAGTGCAAAACCACTCTTGCATTCAGCATTTCTTGCCGTGGTTCCCCTGACGTGACCGACTCCTCCATTTTGTGCTTAACCTGGATTTGATTGAAATTTGTAAATTTTCCCCGTACATGGAGTTTTGTATCAGAGCTTGCTGTTCTCTCTGCTGTAAAATATCTAATCCCTTCTACTTACATGTTTCTGTTAAAGCTGTTCCCTTGTTCTGACATGGAAATCCTCCCTGTACGAGTGTGATGGATGAAACCCAGCACCTGCCTTGATTTAACGTGGGGAGAGCTTTGTTAGAGCTGATAAATAGGAAGGGGTTGTTTTAAGACACCCTGGAGTGGGTTTTGGGCAGAGCTGTGGGTGTGGGATGAGCGCAACGGCTCCAAGACTCGCTGATCATGGAAATTAATCTCCAGATCTGGGAAAACTCAGTTCAGTCTGTCAGAGACGTCTCACGGCAAGCGCGTGGAATGAGATAACGATGCACCGCAATTAACCTGAGATGGGCAGCTTGAGATGAGACAAGCTTTACTGGCACGTGAGGTTTTCCCAGGTTTTTCAGCTCATTCAGTTGAAAATCTGGAAGGGCTGGTTTGTATTTTGTGGATAGATCTGTTAAATAGCAAATAAATGCTGGTAAAGCTTGGTGGGTGTCAAAGGGAGGCTCTTGTGCAGTAGAAGAGATTCGTGGGTTAAGGAATAGGACAGGAGAGGGGGGACTGGCCTTAAACTGTAGGAAGGTGGGGTTGGATGGGATATTGGGAAGGAATTGTTCCCTGGGAGAGTGGGGAGGCCCTGGCACAGGGTGCCCAGAGAAGCTGTGGCTGCCCCTGGATCCCTGGCAGTGCCCAAGGCCAGGCTGGACGGGGCTTGGAGCAGCCTGGGACAGTGGGAGGTGTCCCTGCCATGGCAGGGGTGGAATTGGATGATCTCTGGGGTGGAATGGGATGATCTCTGGGGTGGAATGGGATGATCTCTAATGTCCCTTCCCACCCAAACCGATGTAGGATTCTGTGGTTCTGTGATTCTTAGGAAAAGCTGAATGTTCTCTTTTGTCCCTCTGAATTGTGGTAGATGTCCATGGGGCTGTAAATGTGGCAGCTGTGCACGGTCAGGGTGACTCCATAGAGTCCTAGAACTGTACTTCCAATTTAGGTTGGAAAAGCCCTCCAAGACCATCAAGTCCCATTCCCCCAGCACTGCCAAGGCCACCACTGCCCCATGTCCCCAGGTGCCACATCCACATGGCTTTGAAATCCCTCCAGAGATGGGGACTCCAGCACTGTCACAGCTGGACAGCCCTTTCAGGGAAGAAATTTTCCCAATATCCAACCTAACCCTCTCCTGGTGCAACTTGAGGCCATTTCCTCTCGTCCTGTCTTGTCCTATCCATGTTCTCGAAGAGTCGCCACCAACTCATTTCCAGCTGTGTTAATAAATAAAAATTGCACTGATACTGAATCAGTTTGCTTTAGGGTTTTAGGGTTTTTTGCCTCCTTCCCAGTGCTCTTTAATAATAAATGAATTCTCTCCATGCAGTGAATAAGCCTGTTTGGGATGTAAGTACTGCAATACATCTTACAGAGCCAGGGCTGGATTTGGGAATGCTGCAGGTTCTGTCAGGGGCTTTAGGCTGCTGAGGAACAATCCTGAAAAAGCCTTTTTTAAAATTAGACAAAAAGGAGATTTACGTGGTTTGGTTTCTTTATGCTTCAAGAGAAAATCACCGTGTAAAGGTTTCATCTTGTGTTACTCTCTGGTTTTGTGTCGCCGAGTTTGGTGCATCACTTAGGAAATTCAGGGTGAAGGAGGCGCTGAAGATGCACCAACAGCAGGAAAAGAGGTTTTCTAGTGCTGGTCACTGTTTGTCCACTGGAACACTGTGATAGCCATTTAAATGTGTTATTGATCTGACCATTGTGTGGATCTTAGTTTCCCTACACAAATTCTTCAGACGTCACCAGGAAAAATTTGACTTTTGTTGGGGTTTTTTGTTTGTTTGTTTGTTTGGCATATTTTGGGTGGGTTTTTTCTGGTTTATTTTTTCTTTGTTGTTTTTTCCCCACTCTGGATATTGATGAATTGCTTGTGCTTTGATTAATGTATGTATTTATTTACTCTCAGAGTGCTGCCTTTTGGCTGCTGAGTGCATGAGCAAACTGCTCGTGGTACAGTCACAGAATCCCGGGGTGGTTTGGGTTGGAAGAACCTTAAATCCCATCTCATTCCACCCCCTGCCGTGGGCAGGGACACTTCCACTATCCCAGGTTGTTCAACACCCATCCAAGCTGTGATTCAACAATAATCCTAACCTTTTATTAATTTTATAACATACAAAATCAAAAATAAATATCAAGAATTAAATCTTGGTCACCCCTTTCTTCCCCTTCATGCTTAATTTTTCTTAGATTAATCTCTGCGTGTTGGTTACACAGACTTCAATTTCAAACCTAAATTTATGAGGTGTTGTTACCCCACCACATAAGTCTTTTGATCTGCAATTAATAGGATAATTATAATATTATGTTTACGTAAATGACTTTTTTTCCCGGTTAGGATATTTTACAATTCACTTACCAGCACTGGCTCTGGGTTTCCAGGTGAACGTTGTGTCTTTGAGCTTTCCTTGACTTCCCCAAGCAATTGCTTTGTCCATTGTCAGCTCCCAAAACATGAAACATTCCCTTCTTTCCCTGAATCGTAAATTCCCTGCCTCTGGGAGTGCTGTCGGGATGGGGGAGATGCCGAGGCCGCTGAGCTGCCCGGGGGCAGAGCAGGGGGACATGGGAGGGACACAAAGTGCAGCTCACTGCCCTCGATCCAGGCCAGGAACACCCAGAGTCTGCTCGCTGGGTATTTATACCTGAGTCAGGGCAGCTCGGAGAGGAAAGGGAAAGAGGAAATTACAGCCCAGGTTTTGAAAATGGGATTTGTGCTCAATGTCCAACTCCACGGATTGTTGGAGGGGGAAAAATGTGGTTTTTCCTTGCTCTGTGATAGACGTCCCAGCAAAGGATGGGATGGGATGGGATGGGATGGGATGGGATGGGATGGGATGGGATGGGACAGCTCTGCTGCCTGCCTTGCCGTGGCACTCAAAGAATCGTGGAATGGTTCGGATTGGAAAAGACCTCAAAGCTCTTCCCATTCCACCCCCTGCCACGGGCAGGGACACCTTCCACTGTCCCAGGCTGCTCCAAGCCCCAGTGTCCAGCCTGGCCTTGGGCACTGCCAGGGATCCAGGGGCAGCCACAGCTTCTCTGGGAATTCTATCCCAGCTGCTCCCCACCCTCCCAGGGAACAATTTCTTCCCACCACTCCTTGGATTCTGTTTCTTTAGCACTGACCCTCATGTGCACCTGATGGATCAGAGTAAATCCCTGTCACATCCAGCAGGATGAAAACACCGTGCCTGATTTCATTGGTTGACCTGTATTAATTCCAGCTTCATTTTTTAATGCTGTAAACATTTTCACACAAGTTGTTTTTATCCTATTTTAAATTAATTTCGCAAATACAGAAATAAGTGGTGCAAGTGAATAATTTCATGCTTTCTTCTCTTTTATTGATAATTCAGTGTAAATACTTCTCTTTTATTTGTAATGAGATTTTGGTGAGTTATATTGATGTGAAAGAAATCCAAAAAGTAGCACAAATTTCTGTTGAAAAAGTTAAAAAAGAAGCAACAACTTGTAAAACTTGCTCATCCCTGCAAGGATTTATGTCTGTATGTACCTGAGCCAGTATTCAGGAACTTTGCTTGAAGACTGGCAAGGAATCCAAGAGAAATGCAGGAAAACTACTCAAGGAAGCAGATTCAGCCATGCAAATTCACTGGGTTAAGAAGGACGTGATTTGTGAAGGTTTTCAATTTTAACCCATTTTTTTTTGAGTTCCTCGGTCCATTTTGGAGGCTGAATTATAGGAAGGATAAGAGAAGGACAGATTTAATGTCAGAATTCAGGTATTTCATGGCACAAACCTGGAGAATTTATACTGCAGGTGTCAGGGGGATGCCAGCAGTAAAGGCACGGCGACGTCAAGAAAGCAGCCAACGTTTGAAATGCGATGCAGCTCGTTTTGGGATGTGCTGCAGGCTCTGACACACACAGGCCTCCAAAAAATGGGCATAAATTGTCCAGACAGATGTTGCCTTTGGGCCCAGGAGCTGCTGCAAGGGGATGTGCGGTGGCAGATGTTGGGAAAAGGGTTTGCAGCTCGATTTGAGGGCTCACCCTGGAGGTCAGAGGGGTTTTCTTACCAGGAATGGGGTCACTGCCCATCCTGGAGCACAGGAGAGCAGTGATGTGAAGAGAGCAGGAGATTCTGGTACCTGCAAGTGATGTGAAAATAATATTTCCTGATATTATTAAGGCTTAGGGAAGAATTTATTGGTCCTTGAAACTCCCTGACAGGAGGGGCAGCCAGGGTGGGGTTGGGCTCTGCTCACAGGGAACAGCGACAGGACAGGAGGAAATGGCCTCAAACTGTTCCAGAGGAGGGTCAGATTGGAGATTAGGGAAAATTTATTCACAGAAAGGGCTGTCAGGTGTTGGGATAAGGTGTCGAGGGCAGGGGTGGAGTCCCCAGCCCTGGAGGGATTTCAGAGCCCTGTGGATGTGGCACTTGGGGACAGGGGCAGTGGTGACCTTGGTGCTGGTGCTGGTCGATGGTTGGGCTCGATGATCTCAGAGGCTTTTTCCAACCTTATCAATTATGATTCCATGATTCAGGGATTAGTCAGGCTGCAGTTTTGATTCTTTTAAAGTACATTTCAATTTTACTTCAGTCTTCGAACTGGTTCTGAGGCTGTGGCAGAGAGCTGGGAGTGAGCTTGGTGTAAACTCCAACCTAATGTTTATCTAAATTCATGCCAATATAAGGTTCAAGAAAATCAGGGTTTTCTTTATCAGGAATTCGGTATGTGCTTTTCCATTTTCTATGAATTTTAATCCGTAATGTGCTAATGGCCTTTTTTCAAGAGCATTTTATTATGGTGCCTCGTTTGTCATGCTAAAAGATTTTTTTGTTTTTTATGTGATGTTAAAAGTCACACATAAATTTGATCTTCCATTCACAGTCCACTTACTTAACTGGGTATTTGATTTAAAGGTACTTCTGGCTTGAGCATGATTTAAAGGTACTTTTGGCTTCAATTCAGTTAACTTAAAATATTTTTTGAGGTAATTACCACACAAATACCAATGGCAAATGGGCCCAATATGATCTTATGGGCAAGAATACATATATATATAATTTTATTCCTGCATTTTATACTGAAAAATCATGCATTGGATTTGTTACTCAAGGAATTGGGCATTGTGGGAAAATTAAACTTTGCCAACTTGTTCAGCTCTTCTTTGCTAAAGGGCCATTGTCAAAGATGCTTTGTTTGCCATAAAGAAAGATTTGTAGTGACAGTTTTATATAACAACAATAATATTAATTTGAATTATTTTTGGAAGACTCTCGGAGCAGCTGGGGAAGATCATCTGCATTGTGTTGACCTTACAGATGTTCAAGTTGATTCATGGAGGAATTAAGTAATTTGCCTGTGCCCATGCAGTGAACAATCAGCAGTGAAGAACAGGAGTCAGCTCATAGATTATTTTCACATGGAATGCTCAGCTCCATTTTGATAACTTGGGCATTTTCCCTGGGAGTATTAACCCATGTGTCTGCTGAGACAGCCCAGCTCACATCTTGGGTGCAAAAGCTGAAAAATTATTCAAAATTTTATGCAAAATTAAGGAAGGTAATGTAATACTTAGACTTTTAGGGTCAGCAAGGTGTGGGCAAATCATCACCCCAAAGAACCCATAGGGTTTGTACTTCTGGGGAGTTTAACCTTGATGGTCATGGAATTGTCTGAGAATTATGGAATGGTTTAGGCTGGAAGGGATCATCCCATCCCATCCCATCCCACCCCTGCCATGGGCAGGGACGCCTTCCACTGTCCCAGGGTGCTCCAAGCCCCGTCCAGCCTGGCCTTGGGCACTGCCAGGGATCCAGGGGCAGCCACAGCTTCTCTGGGCACCCTGTGCCAGCTGCTCCCCACCCTCCCAGGGAACAATTCCTTCCCAAAATCCCATCTCTCCCTGCCCTCTGGCAGTGGGAAGCCATTCTTCCAGTTTTAAACAATAGATGAAAACTCGTAAAAATCTGAAACTGGGGGAAAAGCTCTGCAAAGGCTCCTCACAGCTTTTCCTGGGGAAGAAGTGTTTCTGGAATAAATAAACCCCTTCTCTTGAGCCCCCTCCCCAGTGGATCCTACAGCTGGCACAGCTGGACAGCTGCCCTTCCCCTGCCCCTCCATGAAGGAGATGTGCAAGGAGGACACTGTATATGTTGTTTTTTTTTTTTTTAAATCTAAACTGTAAATGTGTAAAATGATCACAGCGTGCCTCCCTGCAAGAACCCACATCCAACCTGGAAAACCCCAGCCACAGAGACTTGAAGAGAAGAGCAGAAGCTGCTCAACTCTATAACATTTATTTCAAATTAATTTTCTGCCATCCAGCTCCAGCAGTTCATTTTTCCTACTGAATGGGATCTAATAAGACCTAATAGGTGATAAATCAGTTTCCCTGTTTCAGGCATTAAGGAACTGCAGTGCTGTGTTCTGCTGGAGCAGGAAGGTCTCCAGCTCTCTGTTCCACAACAAGCGGGGCATTAAACAGTCTTAAATCATCAGCCTGTCCCTTCCTCAGCTCCAGGACCACTCCTGAGGCTGGGAAATTTCACAAAGAGGGATCATTCTTTATGGCAAACTCTGTAGCTGCGAGCAAAGCAATTTAAAAAACACTTTAGGAGAGTGGTTCCTACATCCTGCCCCTGTTACAAATCACTCGGCCTCAGTGTTTACAAAATGTGCAGTTTAACTAATACAGATGGGTTATCAAATTATCCTGATGAAAACAGATAGAGAGCTTGTTTCCTATCAACAGATCCATTAGGAACTAACAACAAAATGGGATTATTTGCTCAGCATCTATTCATTCCCACTAATTTGGCACAGCGTTTTTAGCACTGAAGCTTTACATGCAGAACACTCCAGTTCATGGGGTAATTTGATAATGCCATAAACGTTCCTGATCCATCATTTTATAGGATGGATCCTATAAACCTGTGTTTTAACAACCCAGTCCTTACCCAGCTCTTGTATGGCAAAGCACATCCATCCCAATTAGGAGCAACGCCAGCTCTAGAGAAGGTTTAGGTGAGCCTGGGGTTTATTATCCTTGGGTCTCTAACCCACACTCCAAAGGCTTTATTGTTCCAAGGGCTCTTCTTTTCCAAGTTTAAATCTGAACAAGGCTTTAGGAAGGTTCAGAGCTGATGGAGCTCACAACAAAGTTCACCAGATCAACTGGCCAAAATCAGCTGGGTTAGCTTGGTTGGTTTAAGTCACACAAACCCATCCGAGCTCTTTTTCCCCGAATCCAGGGCAGGAATGTTTGCAGAAGGTGCTTTTTTGCAGCAATATTTTGGAAATGCTAACCTCCAGCAGAAAGATGGGGATCAGGAAGGAGCAGTGTTCAGCCCGGAGAGGAGGAGGCTCCAGGGGGACCTTAGAGGAAATTCCGGACCATAAAGGGGCTCCAGGAGAGCTGGAGAGGGACTGGGGACAAGGCATGGAGGGACAGGACACAGGGAATGGCTTCCCACTGCCAGAGGGCAGGGATGGATGGGATGTTGGGAAGGAATTGTTCCCTGGGAGGGTGGGGAGGAGCTGGGATAGAATTCCCAGAGAAGCTGTGGCTGCCCCTGGATCCCTGGCAGTGTCCAAGGCCAGGCTGGACACTGGGGCTTGGAGCACCCTGGGATAGTGGAAGGTGTCCCTGCCCATGGCATGAGAAGATCTTTAAAGTCCCTTCCCACCCAAACGATTCTGGAATTCCACGGTTTTGTGGTCAGCAGAGTCCTTGCACGTGGGACTTGTCAGCCCTGGCCCAGCAGGTTTTGGATGATATTCCCCTGGGATGAGGAGTTTCCCACGTGTTTGTCCTGCCCTCCTAGTGCTGAGTCAAATAATCCTCTCTGGGCAGTGATGTGTCCATTGACTGCCCTGCACATAAAAGAAGAAAATATTGGATTCAGCTGGAGAGGAGGAAGGGAAGCACAGCTTTGCTTCTCACCCTCATCGATCCCACTCCTGTGGGTGCTGAGACTTCTTCAAAGAGAAAATGAAGTTTCAGTTGTTGTCAGAGGCAGCAGTGAAATTACCTTTGCAGTTCCAGCTGAATGAACAAAGTTTTATTTATTCTCTAAAACCAAACAGGAGATAAAACACTCACACCCTGTATTTTGTTTGTACATCATCATGGCAGCATTTTCCTGCTCAAGGATTAACACCAATTGTGCTTGGATTTGTTATTTACAGGTTTCACCTGGGGGCACCTTGCCTTTATTGAGTAGGAAAATCAAAAATTGGCCTTGCATGACATAAAGGCAGAGTTTTAACATGGGAGGTCACTGCCAGCTCAGTGGCACCTTCTGATGTACAAAATGGGGTCAGCACAAAACGTTTCTGTCTCAAAGACATCCAACACCCTGGGAGTTCCAGCACTGCCAGAGCTCTGCCCTCACCTGCTGGGGCATCCCACACCCACTGCAAGAGGGACACGGAGGGGCTGNCTTGGCAGTGCTGGGTTAATGGTTGAACTCCGTGACCTTGAGGGCTTTCCCAGCCTTCATGATTCCATTATTTTCTATCCATCTTTGCTGCATTTCCCTGGCTCCATGCAGGGCTGCAGCAAGAGGAGTAAGTCAGAGATTATTTTTAGAATCATGGAATTGTTCAGGTTGGAAAAGCCCTCCAAGACCACTGAGTCCAACCATTCCCCCAGCACTGCAAGGCCACCACTGCCCATGTCCCCAGGTGCCACATCCTGTTGGCTGAGTGCTGTTGTCATTAATTTAGGCGAAACAAGGTGCTGAAATGTTGTTGTGAATCCCAAACCTGTCCCTGTAAATGTGTTTTAAAGGAATTCTAAAAGAAACCAAGCGACCCCCCCAAGTTCCTGTGCTGTCCAGCCACCACTGCCAAAAAAATCTGTGTTTGCCATAACCTGAAATTCCCTAGCAGGAGTCAATTTAAACAGCTGTGACCACCCCATAATTATGATTTGTCACAGACTAATATTTACTTTTTTGATTCATTTAAACCCCATCTGTTTTACTGTGTACAAATTAAGAACAAAGTCTCGTGTTGGTCCCTGAATGCCTAATTGCAATTAAGGTGGTGTCTTGCAGAAATAATACATGGAGGGTTAATTTAGACCACGAGCTGGTTTTAATTCTGTCTTTGTGTTTCTCTGCGAGTGAATTATCCTGGGGTGGCACAGAGGAAATCACTGTTATTTGTAGCTGGGCTGTAGCGTTGTGTTTTTAATGGGAGTATTTTTAATGAGGGCTTGGAGCCTGAATGGTTGATGAAAAGCAGATTAGTTCTGTTTGCTCGTTCCATGAGAGGTGAGAGGCTCTGAGCAGCGTTTGCGGCCCCAGTTGGGAACTTCCCTGAAGGAAATTAGGGAATTTCTGATGAAAATGTCAGCGCTTGAAGGGTTCAGTCACAGGAGGGCTCTGCACAAGTCTCTGTTTCTCCCTTTTTGGTGATATTTGGCTCTTCAAGATTTGATGAATAAAAATACTATATATTAAAATACTAAATATTTCGTTGTGAATGTAACCTAAATGAACACATTTCCTATTATAGGAACAGCATTGGAGTCTAATTCTCTCTTATGTCTCGGACTAAATCACAATTTTTGAGGCCCAAACTTTGAATTTTAAATGCTGGGGTAGGGGGTAGAAGAAGCATCTAACTTTTAAATATGAATAAAGTGACAATTTCCCAATTTTAAGACAGCAAAATTAATGTTAAGGTAGTTATAGATTAAAAAAAAAAAAAAAAGAAAGGATGATAAAAAACCTCTTACTGTTTTCCCCAGTAAAAGTTAAATGACTCAACCTAAGCAGCAAGAGGGAGAGGCAATTATTTCCAAAAAAAGTGAGAGAAAAGGAAAAAGTTCTTGAAATATGGAGAAAAAATATCTCAGATGACACTTTTAGGGAAAAAAAAGTATAAAAATGAAATATTTTGCTATAATTTGTGAAACACTTATTGTGTGGTTCCTTTTTTTTTTTGAAATACTGTTTTCAACTGAAAACCAGGAAGAAAAAGCGAATTCCTGAATTTCTCAATCCCTCATTCCTCAGCAGAGATTCTCAAACCTCTGTGGCCTCTGGGTGTGATCAAAAGCAAAAGCTTTTTGAAGGCTTTTGCGTGGCTCACGTGACATTAAAGCTTTGGATTGTAACGCTGTAAATTATATCCCAGGTTTTGTGCTGCCACTTTTAGTATCCTTCGGCATCAGTTTTCAGGGATCAATGTTTGGATATTGCTGATGTTAAAGATGGAATTACTTCAAATCTGGACAACCTGTGTGTACCATTCTGCTTTTAATTCTTCTGGAAAAAATCCAGGAAATGGAGCTTTTTACCTTGTATAAACCTTTGATCCCATTGATCAGTGCTGGCCTAGATCACTCCTGGCTGGTGCCAGGCTTTCCGTAATATCTGCTGCAGATGGAGCTGAAAATTCTGGCAGATCTGCTCTGCACAAGCATCAATATCCATTGGAAAAGCAGATTTTTCCTTGCCCTTCATGAGTCATTGGATGCCAGCATCCCTCTGCATCCCGGTGTTAGGCCCTGCATCCCGCTCAGCTCATTCCCAGCTTTGTTAGGCCCTGCTTTGCTGATATCCTGAATTTCCAGTGACCAGGCAGTGCTGCCCATCTCACATGGATGCTCAAACATCACTCAAGCCGAGGATGAAGGAATTGTGTGTGGGTTTAGTGAGAATCCGTGGCACAGACATCCTGGAATGGTGAGTTTGGAACAACCTGGGCTGTGGAAGTTGTCCCTGCCCATGGTCCTTTCCAACCCAAACAATTCTGGAATTCTCTAATATAATTCTCTAATATAATCCTATAAAATGAGGATGGCTTTAGGTGTTACTCCATACACAAGCACTGGGTGAAAAAAATCAACCTGAGCACTTGGTTTGGTTGTGTTTTCTGGGTGAGAAAATCTCCTATCGGGACTAATCTGAATTTTCCCCAGTTAAGTTTTTTGCTTCTATGAGCCCATCAGATAATTGCAGTGTGCTCCCAGAGAAGCTGCTGGCTTTCAGTGCCATTGGCATTATAAATGATCCATCTAGAGAGAGCCAAACTGGGTAATTCAGGCCAGGGGAGAACATAAAAGGAGCAGAAATGGTGCAGAAATGTTATTTGGGCCTCGTGCCCAACTGTGCTTCGCCTCAGTGCAGGAGAACCAAGCCAGGGGCATTGATTTTTGTGAAGAGACTGCCTGGTTGTCTTGTCCTTGTGAGGCTCAGGAATACTTTTCCATGTGGGAATTAACTTCCCTGGCACTGCATCCCCCCGGGGGCAGGGTGGGGTTGATGGTGCTGCAGTGTGCTGGTGTCCAGTTCCCAAATTCCAAGCAAATAGGCCTTCCATAGTTTTGGAGATTCACTTACTGCTGGGTCCACATTAAAGCAAGCTTTTCCAGGGCTCTGCCTTGGGAAGGTGAGGATTCACCCAAGGGCAACGGTTCCTGGAGGTTATTGCACTGTCTCAAACTCACCTGTCAGAAATCAGATTTTAGTCCTGTGATGCTCTGAAGCACTGTTTGTATTTCAATAGCCAGAGAATTTCCTGTCGTTTTAAAAATCCTTTATCCACGCAGCATAATTTAGTAGCTTAAAGAGCTTTCTTGGGATTAACAGAGGGAGTGAAATTAAAGTATTGCATAAAAAGAATTGCAGAGAACCTGATTTCAGAGAATCCCAGAATGGTTTGGGTTGGGAGGGACCTTAAAGCCCACCCAGTGCCCCCCCTGCCGTGGCAGGGACACCTCCCACTGTCCCAGGGTGCTCCAAGCCCCGTCCAACCTGACCTTGGACACCTCCAGGGATCCAGGGGCAGCCACAGCTTCTCTGGGCACTCTGTGCCAGGGCCTCCCACCCTCCCAGGGAAGGATTTACATCCACAATTATATTTCATGACTTGTTTTATATAAACCACTTTTTATCCAAGCCTTTGTCCCATTGACACACTTGGCTGTGTTTTTGTGACCCTGACTGTGTTTGCCTCTTAGGCTTTGATTTCACCAGGCAGAAACTAATCCCCAGCTGGAAAATTCAGGAAGGATTGGCATGTCCAAGGCAGCACCAAATCCTCGCTGGCCTTGAGCCCATCCTACACCTTGGTGAGATCCCTGCTTAAGGGCTGCAAATGGATCTGCTCGTGGGGTGGGGAATGTCCCTCTGCTGCCCTCAGTCCCCCTAGAACAGAAAAACCCCGCATTAATAATGGCATTATGTGCCCTGCAAGGCTGATTTTTGTGCTGTATCATCTGGGGCTGTTTCAGTGGGCAATACCTTGTGTGTAGGATGATTTAACCCTTCCCACAGAGCCAGAAATCCTGCTCAGAACCACCGAGGGGCTGGGCTGCCATCGTGCTGGGGGTTCCTGTTACTGGCAGCATTCCTGTTACTGGCAGCATCCTAGTGAAGCATCCTAGTGAAGCATCCTAGGGAAGCATTTATTCCACTCCTGTCTCGCTGCTCCAGAGAGCATCGGGCAGGATGCTGAGGGAGAACTGGGAAGAGCAGCAGAGCAGGGATCTTGTCCAGAGGTTAACAGCTGGGTGAGGCAGGCAGGGTCGGCACAGGAGGCGAGCGCCGCGCCCGTCTCGCTTGGCTCCCTCCTTCACACGCCCCACTGCCTCCCTAAGACGTTTTGTGGCACTTTAATATCCGAGAGCCGCCCTTCGGATCAAACTCAGGCTTACCTAAAGCTCCAGCAAGATGTTTTTTTTTTCCTTTGCCAGCATTAGAGTTCCCTTCACAAAGCTGTCAGCAGCATAAGCAGCCGTGGCACAGCCCAGCAGAGCAGCTGCTGTGGTTCATCCCGCTCATCTCTTACAAGAAATCACATTTTAACCTCTTCCCAGGGAGTCTCTGCTTGTGTGTGTCTGCTGGGGAGATGGAGCCCAGTTTTGTGAAGGTTCAGCTCTTCTGGGCAGTGTCTCTGTGCTTGTGATTGCTTGGATTAGAAAATAAAAGTTGTAGTAAGGCAGGGGGATAGTTCAGCTCCCATGGAAACTTTTCAGAATTTCATCAGAATTAACTTCACATTTTGGGGGAAACTCCAGCAAATGGAATTTCTGAGCACACCCAATCGGTGACCCCAGCACTGAAGAGGTGATAACCCAACCTTTGCAGATGGCTTTCTTTTTCCTCGTTGCTATTGTGTGGAATTTGATAAATTAAATCTTTTTCCTCATTGCTATTGTGTGGAATTTGATAAATTAAATACCCGCAGGAAAAAATGGAGATTCTTTTCCAAAAGAACATCACGACGTTTGTTTAGGCAGGTGCAATTGTCCTGCCAGTTGATGGCAAGATGGATGAGAATGCCAAATAATTTGAAATGTAGCAGGTCGATCCTATTGATTTATCCATAAGTAGCTAAAGTGGCCTTAATCACCTCCAGTATCCATGGAAATGGGGAAGGAGCAGAGGCCAGTGCTGTCAGCATGGAGCAAGGGAGCTTCCCCTGCTGCAAACCATCAGGCACTGTCAAGTTTTTTGAAAACAAGTATTTGAAAACATTTTGCCAATTCAGCCAGAACTTCCATGTTTGCAGGAAAATTTGCCTGGGATGTCCTTTCCCAACCTTTCTGTGAATTATTTCTCTTGTAATTATTTCTCTTTCCGGACTGAATATGTGTGTGAAAAGCGGTGCAACAGGAAGAAACCATCTTCTTCTTTATTGATTTTTACCACAGGAAAAAGTGGCTGAACTCCCACATAAAACCAAGTCAAAATAATTCCTAGGATGATGAGCTGGGTGGTGAGGCCCTGGCACAGAGGGGCTGTGGCTGCTCCGTCCCTGGAAGTGTCCAAGGCCAGGTTGGATGTGACTTGGAGCAACCTGGGACAGTGGAAGGTGGTGGGACTGGATGATCTTTAAAATCCCTTCCCACCCAAACCATTCTGGGATTCTGTGATGTTTCCAGAGGAGGAGGTGATGATTTCTGTTCCTAGCAAAGACTTTCTGCATTTTATGGAGCGTTGCACTGCAATGCAACGCTTGTTCAGTAACTCACCTGATGGCAGAGATCCCTTCCAGCAGCACTCCAGCCAATTACATTTGTTTGAAATTACAAGCTCTGGTGGGAGTTTCTGCCAAGTGCCACAATAGAAAGTCTCTTAGAATTCAGCAAGTCTGCTTCCTTTGGAATATTAACTTCTGAGCAGAGGAATAGTAACGCTGTCCTCTTGCAAGAGATGCTACTTTGCCAGCGTTGTGGCCTTAGCTAAAAACTCTAAAAACTCCTAAATTAGATTGTCTGCTAGCGTTTCCATTAGAAAACACCATTTCCAAGCTTTTAGTACTCTGCTGTAAAATTCTCCAGGTGCTAAAATGGAATATGGATGGTTCTATCCATGGAGTTCTATCGTAGATAAAATTCCAGGAGGCAAAGTTGCTTTGGGAAAGAGGACAGAAGGCTAAAGCTTCTTCCTTCCTGCACTCAAAGTCACCTGAAAACCACAGCTGAGACCTCAGACACGTAGTCAAGAAAGGAGGAAGGGAGTGAGAGCAGTCAGATCCGTGGTTATCCCAGCGTGGTTATCCAAGCGGATCCCCATCCTTGGAGAGACTCGAACCCCACGTGGGCACAGCCCTGAGCAGCTGCTCCAGAGGCACCTTGGAAAAATAATCCCTTGTGCCTCTTGCAGGGCCCTGGTTGCTGGTAGTCAGCCCACAAGTTTGTCCTTCAGCGTTTTGAACTCAGTTATTTTTCATTCATCTGTCCCCTTTGTTTTAGAGGATGGGCCCGGAATACAAATGAGGGGAGAGCTATCAGTGATTAGAGATAATGTGCTAAAGCCGGGTCTGAAATATTTGTTAGAAAATAGGTTAATAAAGTGACATGGAGCACGTGTGCTGCTGTGGAGCAGGCATTATGAGGAGATTATGCTAATGTGAGTATTTAGTAGCAAGTCTTCTTTGGGATTACTCTCTGCTATTATCATCCTCAGCCCAGGAATTGTAATTCAAAAGGCAGCAAATGATCAAGGATTTTGTTTCTTCTTTTTTTTTTTTCTTTTTTTTCTAAGTTTTGACTGCTCTTTAGCCTGCTGAATTAGAGGATGTTGCAAGGAATCTTTTAAACACTTTAAATATGTTTTTTTTTTTAAGAGAAAGAAGTGGACTGGGCAGGGGATGTGTAAATATAAAGAAGTGTTAAACGAAATTAATTAGTTCGTGCTCGGCAGTTGGCAGGCCTGGAGGTGCAAAGGCAGGTGAAGAGGGAAAGAATAAAGAGAAAATTTGGGAAGGGAGAAAACTAGGGGAGATGCAAGGATACCTTCGGGCTGAGCCATTTAAAGTTTGGAGTTTCTTCTGTGGTGAGACACTGGTGAGGCACCTCAGGGTCTGGGGGTGGTTTTGGACCCTTCCCAGCCAAACAGACCTGGAGGGGCTGGAGCGTGTCCAGAGAAGGGAATGAGCTGGGAAGGGGCTGGAGAACTCCTGAGGGAGCTGGGAAAGGGGCTCAGCCTGGAGAAAAGGAGGCTCAGGGGGGACCTTGTGGCTCTGCACAACTCCCTGACAGGAGGGGGCAGCCGGGGGGGTCGGGCTCTGCTCGCAGGGAACAGGGACAGGAGGAGAGGGAACGGCCCCAGGCTGGGCCAGGGGAGGGGCAGGGTGGACACCAGGGAAAATTTCTTTTTTAAATTCATAAGTAAGGAAAAAGCTGTTGAAAACGGTGCTTTGCAAGACGGGTGGAGGTGTGTGAGGTGAGGGCTGTTCAGAGAAGGCTTTGCTGTGCTGGTCGTGTCTCGGGTTTGGGTTCTGCTCTGGGATTTCCAGGTCTGGGGCTGTTGTTTCCCTCACAGCCTGACAAGAGAAGAGGACTCTGCCTCCTGTGAGCACGTGGAATTTGTCTCCCAGAGAAGCAGGAGCTCAAGCATGGGGAGCATGATGATGTGCAGGAAGGCTGATCAGCTGCAATAGAGCATTCATTATCCTTCCATCTGAATTAACTGAAATGACATCGTAATAGTGCCTTTTAGAACTTCGCTCCAAATTCCATCTCTTTTATCAAATTATCAGCTAAACTGAAATTTTTTTAAGCTGTATCTGTGTATTCTTGTTTAGATAATGATTCTGCCATTAAGGAAGGCATTCTTTTGTTCATTCTTTTTGCTTCTTTTTTTGATGTTTGCTAAAGGAAAAATAGTGGGGAGGACATTCCTAGCTTGCATCGTTCCTTGTTTTCCTGTCAGAAATATTTTGCATAAACACTCACAGTGTAAATCCAAATCCCTGGGTGCTCGAGCTAACTAAATAATGTGCAAAATGGCATAGGCTGTAAAAACATCGCCACTTTTTAAATATTTCTCTGTAGATTATTTCTGCAGAGCAGCGTTTCTGCAGAGGCATTTGGATGGGTGTTGGCTGCTGGGAGAGCTGTGCTGCACCATCCTGCACCCGGCTTTCCTCAGCTCCTGGAGCTCCTGCAAACACTTCCCAACAATGGGAGAAGCTGGGTGAGAGAACACGGGGCGCAGAATGTTTTTGAACATGAGCGAATCAGGGCACTTGACTAATTAGGAGGGACAATGGCGGAATAAAAAGCGACTGAACCTGAGAAAGAGCTAAAAAAAATGAGTTGTTTGGCACAGTGACTCCTGTTCCATTTATAAACTGAATCCCTCTTTCCCTCCTTCATTTACAATTGCCACTGGAAGTCAGGATTTGATGTATGTTCCCAGCCTCCTGCAGGCACTGAGGTTGTGTGGAGGGAAAAAAAGGACCTTTTGGAAAACTACAGAATCCAACCATTAATTTTTGCTCTGTTTGGTGAAGCAATCTCTGCATTCACAAACCAATTACGCACCTCTGGGCCTAGTGGAAGTGAATAATAATCAATAACAGGAGACATTCCCGAAAGCCAGGAGCTGCAGTTGAAGGTAGTTCCTGAACCAGCAGCACATTCCTGGATGGATTAACTCTGGAGTGAGAGCCATAAAGGGGGAGAAATTGCGGAATAAATGAGTCCTGCCTAAGGCAGGGCAAGGTGAACGAACCCAAGCAGGTCACTGAGATTTGGTCACCTGGATTTCTAGTTTGGTTTTTTGAGAATTCCTGCTCTTCATGACCTGTATTTCCTAATGTTGACCTCTGCCGTGGTTTCCTCCATCTCCTTTTCCCTGGCTTCTCTCACCTGAGCTCTCAGCTGTACTTTTATGTCACATTCAAAAGGTGGTGAGTGGTTCACTGTTCCTGCTGGATGGTGGGGAACTGATGCAGGTGTCTGATCAGGAAATGCATAAACAGGGCTGAAATACCAAAAAATCCTGGTGACAGAGAAAAGGCTTTGGGGAGACCTTAAAGTCTCTCTCAGGGGCTCCAAGAGAGCTGGAGAGAGACTTGGGACAAGGATCTGGAGGGGGAGGAAAAAGGGGGAATGGCTTTGCACTGCCAGAGGGCAGGGTTAGATGGGATTTTGGGGAGGAATTGTTCCCTGGGAGGGTGGGGAGGCCCTGGCACAGGGTGCCCAGAGAAGCTGGGGCTGCCCCTGGATCCCTGGCAGTGTCCAAGGCCAGGCTGGACGGGGCTTGGAGCAGCCTGGGACAGTGGGAGGTGTCCCTGCCCACGGCAGGGGTGGCCCTGGATGAGTTCTAATGTCCCTCCCAACAGAAATGATTCTGATTCTGGGCTGTGGAAGGTCTTTAAACACAGAACAAGAGGACAATCCCTGCCTCAGAGGATCAAACCACAACAGAAGAGACAACAGAAGAGACAACAGAAATCCATGGGTGCACTTGGAGCCGTCCCCGTTTTCCCCATCCCCAGTGCTCATGCAGAAACCGCCTCTGTCCAGGCTGTTGATTTTGTTCTTTGGTGGATTTTTATGCCTTTCTTTCTTCCACATATCCTGAAGTGACTTCCTTCTGTGATCATATTCCTTCTATTCCAATCACATCATAGGAAATGTTAATTTCCTCCTTTTAATTGGGTTGATAAAGTCTTTTGTCTCACAAATCTTTCCCAATACATTCGGATTAGGTTTTGTTGTCTTACATGGCAGCAGAGTCCATTGTGTTGGCTTCCAGGCTCTGAACTTCTCCCTTTTTCAAAGTTTAACTTCTGTGGCTCTTCCTGACATGGATAATAAATTCTTTTGTTCATTGAAACTGAATTTCAAGAAGAGCACTTCTTTTTATGCACACGCAACTGGGAGCCAGCCTCGGTTATTAATTACAGCGAGATAAGGGCTGGCACTGAAGGGATGCTCTCCATCTGAGAGTTCTGGTTATTCAGCTCTTGGCCCAGTGATGTCCAAGTCCACCTTTTACCCTTGAGAGTGTTCCAGCAGCCGGTTTCTTTCTTCTTCAGTACAGAACTGTTGCTTTTGGGTTAATTCCAGTTATTCTAAAGAGCCACTTTTCGCTCCATTTTCCGTTTTCTCTAACTTTCGACAGTGAAGTTACTGAAAATTGTCAGGACCTGCTTTGGAGGAGGAGGATTTAACTAACACCTGGAATGATAAAATATTTCTGCTTCCTCTTTTGATTTTTATTTGGGCATAAACCTGAACCGTTTTTATATTCACGAGTTGCAGCAACTTCCCAGATGATAACAAAGCATTGCCCGGGTTACATCCAAGAATTCATCCAGCACGATTTTTTACTATTGAAATTCTCTCTTCAGAGTAGTGATCTTGCAACTTGCTACTTCTTACTGCCAATATTTTAATATATATATATTTTTAAATTAACTACATCAGGTAAAAATCATCTTCATTTTGCTGTTTGTTCTTGGCACTGGAGGTGCTAAAATATCCTGAAATGTGCTGTGAGGTTTGCCATGACATTTGATTTGCAAATGAAGATAGACTGTAATAATAATTGTAGTAATAGTACAATTACTATTGTACTATAGTAGTAATAGTAGTACTATAGTAGTATTGTACTATAGTAGTAATAGTAGTAATAGTAGTAGTAGTAGATGAAGAAGTAATAATAATAATAATGATAATAATAATGATGTTTTATTGACTGTCACTGGGATTTCTTCACGTTAGGAGATGTTTTATCCAGTCACAGAAGGATTGATCAAATCAAATCGAAAATAAATTGGGATTTGAATAATGCAAAAATCAACATTAAATCTCTCCATCTCTTCTTTGGGATGTTCCTTTATGGAAAATTGGAGGAATTCCTGGCTTCCTAAACCCTGCTGATGCCCAGGGGTTGTTTAATTCCAGCTCCAGTTGAACACATGTTCTGTGCTCTGCTCCTTTTCCACTGGCAGAATTTGTATTATTTGTTCTTTGTTGGTATTCCCTGGAATGAATAGAAGGGAAAAATGAGAGTTACAATTTAAAGAAAAATAATGGTATGGAAAGTAATGAGATTGTGCCAAAGCTTAATTAGATGGAGTAGATTGAATACATTACAGGGATGTCTTGAGGCAGCATAATGAAGTTGGAGGCACAATCCTGCCTGAGTTGGAACCATTTTTATGTCCATGGGGGAAGCAGCCTTGGATGGCCCTAAATTGCTAATTCTGAGGGGAAGATTTACAGATCTCCTTGTATTATCAGCTTTCAAAAGCACAAAGCGAAGCAGGGCTAAGGAGGGGATAAAACTGGTGATTGTCTGATCACACAGATAACTTGGGTTTCAATCTTAGTTTGTGCTGCAGTTCAGTAATTGAATCCTAGATCTCAAATCCATAGATTTGGGAGCGGTGCAGGGTGTTCATTTGTGTGCTGGATTCAGCTCATTTATAAGATCTCCTAATGAAGTGCTTGCCCAAAGCACTGACAGAGGTGCTGAGCATGGGCTCAAGGGCTGGAATTCCTCCTTGGGTGTGCTGGGTGCAGGTGCAGAGATGCCTCTGTCAGCTTCATTAGAAAGAATAATATTATAAACCACACCTGCATCTATGTATGCTCTTAATTTTTATGTATATTTGCTTATATTTTATAGATACTTCCAGATTTTAATTTTTTTCCTGTATTTTCCTTTCTAAATTGAATTTTAATTTTCCCATTTGGATCCTTTCTTTCTCCTCCATAATTCTGCCATGGGGATGATCTGACCTTATACTACAGATATATCCCAGTGGCGTCAAATTCTTTCCTTTATTAATTTCTTTCAATAAATAAATAAATAAACCCTCTTCGCATCCTGATGAATTATGAATTTAAATATTTATATATTTACGAATTTATGTACATATAGATATATTTATATAAATACATCAATATGTACATAAATAATCTCTTGGCAACATGTTGCCCATGTATAAATATATAAACATATAAATATATATAAATAGTGTTTCTTGCCATCATGTTGCTCATGTGTTATCTGGAGGCTTCATTTCTCTTGGATACCAAACTCTCAGCTAAATATTAATTTTTTTTCAGGAGAGATTGCTAAGAATCTTAAATTCAGTACAAACCCTTTCTAGCTGGTTTGTTTTACATAATTCTGCCTTTTTTTTTTTGGTCAGCCTGGAGGAAAATCGACTTTTTTATTTGCACTAGTGAACTTTCTTTTTCAAGATCGGTTTTGGGGTGGGGAAAACACAAACCCAGTACATGTCAGGAGAGTTTTCATCATTTTTGGGACTCTGAGGAGGCACAAATCTCTCCCCCAGGCTGCTCCAAGGAGCAGCTCATTTGTCTGGGCGTTAGCTGGCAGCTGCACAGCATCAATTCCGAGTTTGCAGGGGGAATCTCGTGTTTGTTTTGAAAATGGAGATCAGGCTACCCAGGAAGGATCTGTTTCTTTTTCAGCACCATGAATATGTAGTGCCCTACTTCTCCTGGGCCGTTTGGTTTTCTCTTTCAGGCTTGTCAGGCCAACTCCTTTTGCAATTTAAGACGTGTTTTAGGAACTCCATCAACTACAGTGGGTACTGAATTTGCATTTTGGAAGTAGAGCAGTGAACAGTTTTAAAGATTGTCCTTCAGCAGCATTTCTGTTGTGCCATAAGCAGAATTTTGTTTGCCTCGTGTGTTTGAAAACGTGTTTTTCTTGACCCTAAAGTTAAAATACAGCCAGTTGCAGGTCTGGGTTGGATACAACACTGTAACTTTAAAAAGATGTATCTATATAGTGCTAATAAACTGAATTTTTAATGATCTCTTGATTATGAAAAGATATTTTAAAGACAAGTGATTTTATCCCAAACACTCCCTCTGTTTCTGCATATGCTAATTTACTTGATTAATTTGGAGAACATCTGCATAGAATTCTGTACACTTACCAGTGGTGAGATCACTCTGCTTTTCAAGTAACAGCCTCAAATTTCCCTTCCCAGACAGACTCAGATTTTGTGTCTAATTGGGATGCCAAATATACAAAGGTACCCCAGAAGAGTGTGTAATTATGTAATTTTCTCTTGATCTTTCAGAGTCTTCCTGCGAGCAATTAATCAGTATGCAGATATGCTAAACAAAAAATTCCTTGATCAAGCCAACTTTGAGTTGCAGGTAAGAAAAAACTCTCAGTTTCAATGGAATAAATGCTATTAATGTAGTAAATTTCTGCCCCGAACATGTGATTTTGGTGGGTTTATTCATCATTGTGAATCCCAGTTATCCCAGTTAAATGATTCCAGGCTCAGCAGGTCTCGTGATCCATTCCTGGCTTGTGGGTCTTGTCATGGAATCACAGAATCACAGCAGGGTTTGGCTTGGGATTCTGCTTGAATCATCAAAACACAAAAGAATTGGGATTTGTAGCTGGGAGATATTTGTTGGAAACAAAAAGGCAACGAGGAGCCGTATTAAGAATCTATCAAGAAACACCATCGCTGTGGTGTCTGTTCTTTCCTCCTTTAAATATTTATGTGCATAATTTAGAGACTTTTAAGTTGTTTTGTAGGTGTGTAGAGAAGCATTTCGGAGAATTAATGAAATCTCTTCTTGTCATTTTGGGGGCTTTCAGCTCTGGAACAACTATTTCCACCTGGCTGTTGCTTTTCTCACGCAAGAATCTTTACAACTGGAGAATTTTTCAAGTGCTAAAAGAGCGAAAATCCTTAACAAGTAAGTCCTGCTCGCCCTCTAAATCGTGGCCAAGAACTCGAGGTCTATTGCCGTAGTTTCAGTTTAATTTCTTCGCTAAATCTGTTCAAATTGAGATGCAATCAGAGGATAATGAAAGGTTGGGTTGAAAAACATGAATCGAGTGTTGCGTGTGTCTCTGCCCTGGCGTCGAGATCTGAATTTCAGGGTTCGTTACTGATGAATTTGGTGTTTGCTGCTGCAGGATGTTCAGGAAGTCAGGGCTTCTCAGAAGTGTTAGCATGTCATAAAACTGCATTCTGAAATCACTTTGTGCCTCCTCTAATCTCGTTTTACGTCTGCTCTTTATTGCTCAGTCCCTGGTGGCCTTTTAGGGGGAGTTTTGGTCTTTCCAGCCGCTTGCACTGGGCTGTCCCTGAAGGATGGCTTGGGATAAGTGCAGCCCTGTCTGCTTTCCTGCTTCTGAGGGATCACATTCCCTGCCTCCGACCACCCCACAGCAAAGGAAAGCTGTCAAAGGGGGGAAAAAAGAGAAAATAAGAGTGGAACGTGAAGATTTTGTTTAAATAGTGATTAAGGGTGGAAAAGACCTCTGAGCTCATGGGGTCCAAGCATTAACCAAGGCCACCAGTGCCCCATGTCCCCAAGTGCCACGTCCTTACAGCTTTGAAATCCCTCCAGGGATGGGAACTCCACCAGAACAACCAGTTCCAGTTCCTGACCACCCTCTGAGTGAGGAAATGTTCCCAACTCTCCAATTTAACCTCCCCTGGCACAACTTGAGGCCGTTTTCCCCCTGTCCTGTTGATATTTCTCCTGCCTTTTGTTGGTGTTCTGCAGTGGTGACCTTATCATTGCTTAACGAAACACCAAGCTCTGAAAAGAGCCAGTTTTGTGATTGCAGACAGAGCGTGTGGATTCTTTTCCTGTGGCATAATATTTGAGAAGAGCAGGGTGTTCCCATAGCCAGTGAGGTCACAAAAATGAGGAATTTCCAAGCTCTGATTCCCAGAACAAGCACAGCTCAGGCTCCTGGTGCGTACAATAGATAAAATATGTCTATATAGAGAAAGAAAATGCGTTTTGTATCCCTTCACCTCCCCAGGTCAGGCCTTTCTGTCTATTATCATGATGAGAGAAATCCCAGGGAGAGTGGGGACAGTTCATCACTGCTGCACTGACTTGATTTTAAAGGCTTTGAGCTTGCGTGGCTTTTAGGTTTTGAGCAGAAAATTCAGGAAGGGCTCCACATCCCATCCCTATTTTTGGGAGCCAAGTTCTGCCCTGTAAACTCCACCACTCCCTCCTGAGTTTTGAGATGCTTCCTTTGGAAGCTGTGCTCTACCTGAGCCTTGAAAGAGAATTTTAAAGCACTGTAGGATCTGCTCTAGCTGAGGCTTGTGGGGCTTCCTTGATGAAACAGGAATATTTACAAGTTCAGTGGAAAAGTGGTGTCAAGCAGAGCTCAGGGTTTGGGGCTCGTGCTATAAAAACCATAAATAACATTCTGCATAAAGGTTTTTTTAAGGAAATGGAGCTGGTATTGCAGAGCCAGGTATGTTTTATTTAAGGAAATTGAGATGGTGTTGCAGGTAAATTTTATTTAATGAAACTTAGAACCCTTTGCTCTCTCTGCCCAACATTAGTGAGCACCTACAAGAGCTTTTTAGTTGGGATCAGACTCCTGACCTGAACAAAACACCAACAGCTGAGCTGGAATTGGGCCGGAAATTGCTGTCAAATACATTTGTGGACTGATAATTCCTCTTTGTCAGGTTGGGAACCACAGGCACAAATTTTCTTGGAGTGATTTTTATATTAAACAGAGCAGTTTATCTCGCTGAAGGAATTCAAGGAATCAACAGGCATTTCTCACTGCTAATAGAAGGAAATAAATTAAGTCATTTGAAGTGGTTGCTTAATAAAGTTTGCTAAATTGTAAATCTTTGTTTATAATGAATTTGCGAATTGTTATTTTCAGTTTAATCAGGTTTTGGAGACAGGAATCGAGACAATAAATTCAAGATGCAATAAATGCATGGTCTGGAGGCACTTTCGTTGCTGTGTGAAGGCAGTTCTGTGTCAAAAGGGATATAATTAATCAGTTAATTCAATAGCACACTCACCCATCTTTTTAAGTATATATTTCAATTAAAGCGTCAAATATTTAATAATTAAAATTTAATTATTGTAATTTGTAGGTTTTGCTAAACATCGCATTTAAGCATTAGATAATAACAGAGTCTTAATGATGTAGAAGATTCTCTTTAATCCATATTAATGACAGGGTGTCTCACTATTATCCCCCAGAAATCCCACAAGTTGCCAGATATTACAGTTTGGCTCATCTTGTTATTTAAGTAACGATCTTTAACTTGCAAATATTCCACGTGGCAAATGCATCCTTGGAGCTCGTTACGGTTCTGATCCCATCGTTAATGAAGGCATTAGGATGATTTCCACTCATTAAAGCTTTCCTGGTGCTTGTGTGGAGGGGGAGGGGAATGGAAATCTGACCCTGATGGGGCATGGGAGGTGTTGGTGCCACCAGCTTTGGGGCAGGGCTGGTATGGATGGGCTCCCACCCCTGGGACCGTGGGATGTTGGAATTGTTGAGGCTGGAAACCTTTTTTCTCCAGATTTGGGTGCTGACTCCCAGTTTTGATGTTTACAGATGCATTGCTGAGCTGGTGAGGGTGGCCAGGTAACCTCAGTAGGGTGGGTCCGATCTGAGAACCCGCTCTGGAATTTCTTCTGTTTTTGAATGTTGTGAATTTGATTTTGAAATGAGATTTATCTGCTTGTGGGTCTGAGATTTGTTTTGTTTTAACGCTGGTTGTGTTTTCCTTTTTAAGGTACGGGGACATGAGAAGGCAGATTGGATTTGAGATCAGGGACATGTGGTACAACCTGGGTGAGTATCCAAGCATGCGATGCCTTCAGTGTTCCCATGAAACAATTTAGAGGGATATTCCTGGAAAAATTCAAAGCCAGGTTGGATGGCACTTGGAGCAACCTGGTCCATGGAAAGTGTCCCTGCCCACAAAATGGTCTTTGATGTCCCTTCCAACCCAAACTAGCCCACGATTCTGTAAAATGGATTTTCTTTCTCTTGAAACAAAGATAGGCCTGCAGAAAACTTTTAAAAATCAGGTGATTTAAGAAATCAAGCCACCTCTGCATATTTAATTCAACATCTGGGGAGGCACATCACTCTCGTTAATATTCATGTGTCTCGTGTTTTTTGTGGGTTTCAGCCTCTTGCTGAGCACAAAGCCATTGCTATGGTGATACCTGTTCAATGGGGGTTTTTTTACCCTTAAAAATATCTATATACACACGTATTTATATTTACTCATTTGTGGATGCAGTACCTGGGACTGTAGCAAAATGGATGAGTCCAAGGGTTCTCAGTACCTCAGCCTGGAAATTCAGCTTAAACTCTGCTTTTCAGCCTTGTCTGGCTGCATCAGTGACTCAGGAAGGCCTGGGAAGTTGGACCTCCCTGGAGCTCGTAGGTAAATGAGGCATCTCTGCCCATCTCCAGCCTGGGCTGCTCTCTGGGTATAATTTGCCTGTACAGGGATTGAATTTCATAAGAAACTGAATATTTACTGTGACCTGAGTGTACTTGTCTGGCAGATTTCATTTTCCTCAGCTTAACAGTACAGACACTTCAGCTCTTCTGAGTTTTATCAAAACTTCCTTAAATGATCAGAAATAAATGTGTTTGCCACTTCACTTCTATCTCTGGCTGAGCTGTTGTTGCTGAGAGTTGAAAAACCCCGGCATCTCTAAGAGAAGAGAGAGCCAAGGGTTCATAAGTATTTGATATCACAGAATTTGCATCCTATCTGCTGGAATGATGAGAAAAGGCTTCAGAGAGCAGCTGAGTTCACTTTTTATTAGAAGCATCTTTGGTGAATTAAGTGTCTGGAGAACAGATTAGAGCTTAGTGCACGGCTGAGATGTGGCTTGACAGGCAGGTAATAAAATCAGTGTCGTGCCTGCTGCTGCATCACCCAGCGTGGGATGCTGGCAGCCTCTGGGTGAGTAATTAGCCAGATCCTTCCCTCTTCCAGGCCCACAGTTGTGGAGTCATGGAATTGTTATGGTTGGAAAAAGTCGAGTCCAAGCCAGCGCTGCCAAGGCCACCACTGCCCCATGTCCCCAGCTGCCACATCCACAGGGCTTTAAAATCCAGGGATGGGGACTCCACCCCTGCCCTGGGCAGCTGTGCCAGGCCTGGACAAACCTTTCCATGAAGGAATTTTCCCAATATCCACCCTGAGCCTCCCCTGGCCCAGCCTGAGGCCGTTCCCTCTCCTCCTGTCCCTGTTCCCTGCGAGCAGAGCCCGACCCCCCCGGCTGCCCCCTCCTGTCAGGGAGTTGTGCAGAGCCACAAGGTCCCCCCTGAGCCTCCTTTTCTCCAGGCTGAGCCCCTTTCCCAGCTCCCTCAGCCACCTTTTCTCCTCACTAATGTTTCTGGCCTCTTTGGATTCTTATGGATTCCAGAATTTACTGGACTGAAAGTAGAAAGTTTGATGCAGACTTTTCCATCCAGCTGTTCTTAACTGAGGTTGTTTTATCCAGGCTGGGCTTTGTGGAGGGCATTGTGCCTTTCACTACTGCTGCTGTCACTGCCTGCTCTTTACAGGTTATTTAGTTGCTCCAGGGTTCAGTTTCTCACCATTAATAAGGATAATAATTTCCCCTGGAGTTTTAGGAATCGATTGGCACAAGGGGTAGTGTTTCCTTCAGTATTTCTTTCTGTGCTGTCATGAAAGGCTTTTATTTTTAATGGATTTTTTATAAACGGAGATTATCCAGGTAGATGCCTCCGTGACCTCCTCAAGCTCCAATGTCTGTGATTCTCTAAGATCCATTAATGGGATCATTAATGCTGAAATCCCACATGTGGAGGGAGTCAGGAAATTGCTGCTCTTCCCAAGAAAAGCTGGGAGAGAAAGGAAAATGTGAGGCAGGACCCCAGTCCAAGGCAGCCTTTGTGCTTGCCCTGAGCAGCACTTTGCTTTTCCTCATCTTCTGTGTCACAGAGAGTCCAGGTTTAACTCATGGATCATGTTAAACTCTTGGATCGTGTTTAACTTCTGGCTCCTCGCCAATCTCATCCATGTCACAGCATCAATTAAGAAGGAATTCCAACTTCCCACTGCATGGGAATCGACTGGGGGGTGCCTGACACTTTTATCTTGGAAGCTGCACTGCATTAATCAAATTATTCCTGTGTATGTTCAGAAACCAAATCAGAAGTGAAAGGCTGGAATTCTGGAATATACTTGAGCACAGGATTTTTCTGTCTGTGCCACTGTGCGTGAGATGTGGTGAAACCAAACCACGCTGACTTTTGATTTATGGATTAAAGGGTATAGAAAAGCCTCAAAAATGATATTTTGTCTCATCGGGTTTTGTTTCTAAATACCATGATTAACACACGATGCCTGCTGAGTTAAAACTCCCCAGCTGGGAGCAAGGGCAGTCCTCTAGCTATAATGCAGATTTAAAAGTATATTTTTTTCCTGGAATCAAATAGTAAAATAGGAATTCTTAAAGTTTTTACTTGTCTGCCTGTTTCTGATGCAGGGGGTGCCTCAGTAGTCACACGTTCCTATTCTTATGAGTAGGAAAAAAAATCAAAAGAACATTTATAGTGCAGAACAGCACTTTGGAGGCTTTTTTCCTTCCATACCACAACCTGAACTTTAAAATGTGCTTCCTTGAGTCACTGTTTTGTTGAAGCTGGGGCTTCTTAAACCGTGCTGAGACATTAAGCATCAAAAAAGCATCAAACAGGCCGTGGCCTGTCTTGGGAACGCAGGAACTCAAAAACCACGCACTGGAAAGGGTTTTGTGATGCGATTTAGCAAACAGAAGCCAAGGGTCTGACAGGAGGTCGTGTGCGCAGGGGTGCAGTGGTTAATGGCTCCCACAGCTCTGTGGCAGAGGAACTGTAGTGACATTTCAGATGACATCCTGGTGGGCAAGGTGGCCAGGGAAAGGCAGCTCGGAGAGCAGCGCTGTTGTCGGTGACGTCTGAACCAGCTGGGGCGAGGCGGAGAAGAGAAATTCCTCAAGGTGAAGGGGAATGGTTGCTGGTGTCCTCCAGCAAGTGCCACCATGCCCCTCCCAGGGCTTGACGTCACCAAAGGTGTCTTGACAGGGCCGTCGATGTCGCTGGAGGGAAGGGCAGGGTTAAAAATAGCCCTGAACTTTGGGCGTTACATAAATGGAAGTCATTGCACATAACCCTCTCTGGATTAGTCAGGCGTGTTCTCAGCCGGCCCAGGTGACAGGGGAGGCCTCTGGCACATTACTCAGAGGCTTTTGTGGCCCAAAGTGAAATGGGAAGAAGCTGGGAAATGAAAATCACATGTTCTCCAGCAAGGAGAGCACCTTGGCTTTGGTTTGTGATGAGGTCCTTTCCTGCTGTGTGAGCACGTCCCGTGGCCAGGCACAAGACACTGCAAGGGGAAGGTTTCGCATGTTCAGAGGTGGCTTTTTTCGCGTGTGGTTCTTAAAGCAGCTGCACAAGTTGGTTTTCAGAAGAGACTCTTCAATTTCCTCCCAGACCTGTCACGGTTGGAGTCTCTGCGTGGGAGTTCCCACACTCCCGCGGAGAGGGAAAAGGTGGATTCCTTGCTGGGTTGTTTATCAGACAGGGGGAGGGATGCCCTGAGGGGCCAGGGCAGGATTGTTTCCCTTCCTGCTTTGCTCCCAGGCTTTCTTTAGCGGCCCAGCACCTCCCAGGATCACGTTGTCGCAGCAAACCCGTGCGTGTGCGCCGTCGCCACCGATGGGCGCGGGGTGGACGTCACCCAGGGCTCCCGCTTCAGGGGCTTCCCCCAGAGAGCAGCAACCAGATCATCCTCAAATCAAAGATTCTAATCGCGTGTGGATTTTTCACGTCTCAAGTTCAAAAAGTGTTCCTCTTCTGAGGGAATTCCTGTGCTTGAGGCAATGGAAAAACCCTCCGTGGCACGGGGAGAACGCGCAGCGTTCAATCGGCGCGTGACGAACAACTTTTGTCACCGTTATTTGTTTTCTGCAGTATTGACTCTGACACTCCGCAGGCATAACACAAGAAATCTGTCACCTGAGAGGCCAAATTTAATAATCCTTGTAGGAGAGACTGAGGGAAGCTTTAGGCCTCTCACTTGATATGCCTGAGCAGCCCCCAGCACTGCAGCAGCACCCAAAGTCACCGTTTTTGTTGAGTATTAATTTGCCCTGATCCGATTGCTAATGCTAATAGGATTCAGGAGTTTGCCAAATCAAGGAACTTAAATTATATCTGCTAAAAAAAGGAGCGTGTTTTGGTGGTAAAGGATTTTTCTTGATTACATTTGTTGAGATTTATGTTAGTTCTGGTCAAAAGTGAAACTACCAATTAAAGACTTCACTGGTTACTGTCACACTGGTGTAGTGCAGTGGAATAAAAATGAGTTGAAATCTGTTTCTGTCCTGTACCACTGGTAACTGCAGTGGGAAACAAGAGTTTGAGGACTGGAGGAAACAGAGAGCTCCCTAAATTAGCTGGACTCCAAAGAATCTGGTCTGAAGCACGATACTGGGTATAGAAACAGTGTTTGAACCTGGCTGTAAACATCCCTAGCAGGGCATTTGTGAGGAACATCTCCAGTTCTGTCCTGAGCTCCCCGTGGATCCCAGCCTGCTGCTGATGGAGAAATGTATTTGTGTTTCCTAAACTTCTGCCTGGAGCTCTCAGGGCTGTGCTGCTCCAGCACCTTTGTACAGTGAGGTGATAAAACACCAGCACAGGTTGCCCAGAGAAGCTATGGCTGCCCCTGGATCCCTGGCAGTGCCCAAGGCCAGGTTGGATGGGGCTTGGAGCAGCCTGAGACAGTGGGAGGTGTCCCTGCCCATGGCAGGGGTGGCACTGGGATGCTCTTAAAGTCCCTTTCATCCCAAAGCATCCTGATGATTTTTCCATGGACTTACTCACCAGATAATTTGCAGCACATGCACTCTGCATCCATTTAGCCAGTAACACAAACAGCGACCTGCTCTTTTTTCCCAGCCCAATATTTATTAGGTGCCACACTTCTGCTGAGCTTTAATTTCCCTTCCCCGTGCAGAGCAGAGCAGGGAGGGGAGGAGGAGCAGCTTCCTCTTGGGAAGCAAAATCTGCAATCAGGTTTTGCAGGCAGCTCAGCTCCGAGGAAAGGAGACATATTGTGGGCTGCCTGAACTGTGCTTTCGTGTCTCGAGGCTCTGTTAGGCTGCACTCGTGGTGACACTTTGATAGACTGACACCGAGAACATTTTGTTCACACAGGAGTCTAAATAAGTTAAAACAAGTGATGTGCCTTTTAGCCTCCCTCTCTGCCAGCCACACATTGTGCTTTAAAATAAAACCTGGAAATTGGAGTGTGAAAACTCGTCGTGGGAAATGTGGCGAGTCCCAGCTTGACGACTGATTCAACGGCTCCTCTTGATTTGGGTTTATACAATACCTCCCCTCCTGTGGAATTAATAATTATGATGATGATGGTGGTCATCATCATCACCATCATCATCGAATAAATAAGAGTAATGAAAAAGTGTTTCAGTAGAGCCGGATAGTATAACACACTTTGTTATGCTCCACGAGGGTTTCTTGATACAGCTTTTACATGTTCCACCAAAGCCAGAGGCTGTTTGTTTGCTCTGAAATGCATCTTTTCTCCTAAAGGTCAGCATAAAATCAAGTTCATCCCAGAAATGGTGGGGCCTATCCTGGAAATGACGCTGATCCCGGAAACGGAGCTGCGGAAAGCCACGATCCCGATCTTCTTCGACATGATGCAGTGTGAATTCCACTCCACCAGGAGCTTCCAGAGGGTAAGCAGAGAGCTGCAGACATTTCAAGTTTCAAGTGAGGAAGATTTAGCTGTTCTTTGACAAAACATAAGGAGTTCTGTTATTTCTCATTTTTCTAAGGAATAATACAATTATGGATTTGCTTCTTTCCTATAACTCCTGAGGGGCTGTGGAGTTTTCAGCTGTTGGTTTGAAATGGTTATTAAAGGAGACATTTGCATGTAGTAAATGAAACCTTTGGTTGTGGCACAGGAGCAAAGACAGATGTCTTAAATTGTCGCTGTGACTCACACAAGGACTTTGCTCCTGAGATAAATTGGACATAAAGGGAGCTTGATAATGTGGCAGAAGTATAACCTGTAAGGATTTATCATCTCGGCTATCTTACCATTCTGATTTTCCCTACCATTTTATGGATTTTGAAGAGGGGAAAAAACCAATCCAGCACTGTCAGTGCTGCTTCTTGCTCTATGGGCACTGCAAAATCTCAAATAGTAATGGAGCATTTTTATTCCATTTTATTTGAACCTGCTGAGGGGAGCCCTTGAACACACACACACACACCATCTTTTCCTGATAGCTTCAACTTTTGAAAGACAAGTGGAGTGAAAGAAAGTTTCCAGACATCATTCATTTGACATTCCTTCCCTTGAAACTTTGCTTATGGATTGAGTTTAAGACTAGTTAGGCCAGGTAGGGTTTGGACTAAGCCAGTGGAGCTCCTTCCCACTGTGAAATTTCTGTCAGTTCAGGATATGACCTTGTGAATTTTGCAATAAAGCTTGACATGTCTGGTTTGCTTTTTTCCCTTTAGATTGGCAGTTCTCTTTCTTGGATGAAAAACCTTATCCTTTCCCATACTTTCCTTGTGAACTGCTATTGAGAACCAGCTCTTAATAAATCTGTAGGCAGAGTAAATGAAAATCTGCGTGGGGAGACTTAAGCAAGAGAAATGGCATCAGCTTTATTGCTTTGATTTGTTTTGTGCTGGATGGTGTGTGGAGAGGTTGTGAACTGTATTTTGGCTTCATCCAATTACTGCATAATCATTTTTTCTCATGTTTGACTCCAGTGCTGCTGTAAAGATTGAAATGCTCGCTGGGATGCCATTTAAACAGTTTCCTGTCAGATGCTCTCTTTTGTTGCTTGTCATTTTTTATTTGTACAATTACATAGATCATGAAAAATCCGAGGGTAACTTTATAGCTAAATTTATGGCCCTCAATTTTCCTGACAGAAGGAAACCAGCTTTATGTGGAATAGTTGGGTGATTTTAATAAATGAATGTCTTAAATATTTCACTTAGGGGTTTTTTTTTTTGTCATTTGAGAAGGAAAATGCCTCATCTTCAAGTCAGAGATGTCTTGGGTTGTACTTGACATTGTATTTCCTGTGGCAGTGTAGCTTCTTTATGGATTGACAGGACAAGGGCAGAGGTAGCAACCCTCTTTTCCGTAGGTTTGGAAGGAACAGCCACATCCTACAAGGAATAATCAGTCTGTCCATTGATCGTGCAGTTCTGAGTGTGCCGAGTATCTCACGTTGGCCTTTGGGGAATGAAGATCACAGGCTTGGGAAAAGCAGAGGGTTGAAGGAAAGTCTAGGCTGGATGGGACCTGCGGAAGTGATCTGAGCCTTAGGTTGGGTTATCTGGGACCACGTGAAGCTCAGCAGGGAGGATCTCCAGGGTGGGTTGTTGAGCACTTCTCTGGGTGAGCTATTCCAGTGTTTAATCCTTTGGAAGGTGTCCTCGCCTGTGGCAGGGGGTTTGGAATGAAATAAAGTCCCTTCCAACCACAACCATTCCAGGATTCTGTGATTCAGGCTTTTTGCTTTTTATATCCTGGTGGAATTTCCTTGGATCAGCTTATGCCTGTTTCTGCTTCCATCTCCTCTCTGAGCACCTTTCAGGCGTTGGAGTGTTTGAATTGGATTTGCTCTGGGCTGAACAAACCCAATCCCTTCAACCACTGCTGCGGCCAGGTTCTGCAGCACCCTGCCCATGTTGGTGGCCCTCCTTTAGACCATCTCCAGCCTGTCAGGGTCTCTCTGAGCTGGTGAACCAGAGCCAGACACGGAATTCCAGCCGTGGTTCAACAAGTGCAATATTCGTGTTGCTGCTCTGGCCGTGCTCTTGCTGGTGCAATCCAGGACACGTTCAGGCTCCATTGAAGGGACACTTCTTTTCATGTTCAGCTTGGGAAATTGGCTTTTCCCAGTCACCTTCTTGCCCTTTGTGTACCTGGAAAAAGCTTCCATGAGATCTTGCTCCATGGTTTCCTCAGGAACTGGTCTGTAGATTCCTCGCTCATTTTTGTCTCTTTTGTGTTGAAGCGATAGAAATAATTTTTTTTTTTTAATATTATCGGTACCTAGGCAAGCTTTGATGCTTAATGGGTCGATGTAATGTGCTGCTTTATATCCTTTATATGCAAGTACCAATTATCCTTGTCCAGCACTGCTTCCAGAGAGAACTTCCAAGTGGAATGGTTGGCTGCTGTTGAACTAATCTGCCAGAAATCCAATTATCTAACCTTATTAGTCACATCAACAAGGGTTTAGATTGGCTCCACTTCTCCAGCAGATGTATCAACCTCATGATTTGTGGGGGAGGAATTGCCGTTTTTTGCAGACCTCCGATGCTGTGATGGTTTGTGTGATAAACAGGCAGCTTTCCCTGTGGTGGTTTTCATTTCAGGAGGATTTGGGTTTGCCTGGTAAAACCAGGAACAGACAGAAGGGTTTTTTTTTTTCTTCTCCCAGTGTATTTAGAGACAAAACGAGATAAATTCCCAGTGTTTTTACAGAACTATATTAAGCCTGACTGAATTAAAAGCTTGAGTTGCCCGTTTTTGTCCTCTCCCTCTGAAGATGCTTTGAAGCCTTTATAAGACTTCAAAGTAGCCTGTACCTCAAAGCAGGAATCCCATCCTAAAAACAGTGTGGGACTGAAGCTTCCCTGTGGAAGGAAACGCCTCCTTCTCCCCTCGGCTTCTCCCTTGGCCGGTTTCAGCAGCGGAGCCTCCGGATCAAAGGGAATCTGTCAGAGCCACGGGAGCGATGAAAGAGAATTGGTTTGATTGTTCAGGGCCTGGTCAGGTGAGTGGGATGGATCCCGTGGTGACAGCAGGAGGGAGAGCTCCAGGTGAAACAACCTTTCAGCTGGAATGTGGAATTTGGAGCGTGGAGAGCTCCTGGTGTCAGTGCCAGTTCCTCCCAGCTGTGGCTCCATCCCTCATTTCCTACCAGCACTCGTTTTTCTTTGCATAAAATTAAACTCAACTTTTCTGTGTTCCTGCTGATACCATGTTTTGCTTGTTTGGAGCTGAACCCATTTCTAACATTTAACAGCAAATCTCACTATCACCAAACAGTCACACCAGCATTTTGATTTTCACATGCTGGTTATTGATGAATTCCAAATGGATTTAATTCCCCTTAGTAAGAAGTTTCCCGTAGTTCATCTGAATCTCTCTTGGCATTTAGAACCTGTAATTCCTTTTTAAGTCTTTTTGCCACTTCTGAGCCCTGGGTTAAGCTCCCTTTCCCTGTGCTGTGGATTTGCAGACAGGACACAAGTAAATGACTCTCCCATTTCCTGTGATCCCGCTGAACATTCAAATCCAAAGAACTAATCCCCCGCAAAGGATTGGTTTCAATAAGTAACCTTTTTTAATTACCTAGAGTTAAAATGTAAACGTGTGAGTTTTTCTTGGTTTCTGGCCTTTTGGAGAAAATCAGTAATCCTCCCCCATTCCACCTGGAGAGCAAGGGAGAAAGGCAATGCAATGGCCTCCAGAACAATCCCATCATTTTAAATGGCTCCAGATCTGTTTCCCAGCTGGAATGCTGTGGAAAAATAGGAAAGGGAACGGGTGGAACTGTTGGGAATAACGACCAACTTTCATAAAAACCTCTGAGCAAAGTTTTGCTGTACTTGGGTGCCATTTCTGCGTTAGGACTAATTTCTGGTGGTGCGATCTGTCACTTGAATTTTATATGGCAAATTATTATTAGCCCATATCAAAATGAATTTATAGCAGCTTGGAGGGCTGGAAGTCCTCCTCATCTACAGCAAGATTAACTTGTCAGCCAGTGCTACAAATGCAGCCTTCCTTGAGGTAAACCCAAGCCCAAGAGTGATTAGCGGAGTTGACACGAGATGGCTCACGCTGATTTATTTGCTCCAGCTGGGAGATTGTCACAGGCAGAGGAAGCACTGCATGTGCTCTTTGCTCCAGTTCAAACTCTCATCTTAAAGAGAAGCTGAGATCTTGATCAGCTGCCAGGAAAAGTGGATAATAATGTCCTGTAATCTTGCTGGTGTCACCCCTCAAGATCTCAGTGTCAACAGGAGGATGTGAATGTGGCTCACTGATGGTGCGGATATTCCCCCTCAGCCTCCAGAAAGAGCCTCAGCAAGTCACCACCAAAATCACCACTGGCTCTAATGGAAACATTGGAGATTTGGCACTTCTTCATTTTGAGACTAAATCCCATCACAGTAATTGCAGGCCTATTTATGCATTAAATTAAATGTAATGCATTAAAAAAAAAAATAATGCATTAGAGAAAAAAAAAAGAGAGAAAAGGAAAAATGGAGTTTATCAACACATGCCAGGTGCAGTGTCCCAGAGCCGTTGGCTTGGGCAGCTCCAGGGTCACGTTCCTACTCCTGTCATGGGAAATGATAAACCTCCAGAGCTCCATAAACCTCAGCTGGTGTTGATAAAACCTTCCTCGGTGCAAAGAAGGAATTTTAACTGACGTTAAATAACATTTATTCATCTGGCTGCCATCATCTGCATCACAGAGACTCCATGACAAATATCAGGAATGACTGAAGAGCAAAGCTATTGTTAATAATCCTTCAAACCCCCGAAATGCCACAAGTCTGGCTCTGTTCAGCCCAAGAGGCCGTTAGGGAAATGGCCCAACAAAGCGTGGATTTACAGAGATTTAAGTAAAACTGATAGTGGGAAGATCCTCGAGATCCTGTGTGACAAATGTAATTGCTCTTCTCTGTCTGTGTAATCTCTTCCTAAAAAATGCATCACCTAAAGGGCTGGGGCTGGCAGCAAGTGTCATTGTTCACATCGGGTTAGAAAGTCAATTTCTTTCTGGGCTCATTAGGGAGCAGGATTTTTGTGACTTCTCTGTTTCATCATTGTGTTGTTTCTACGTTCTACTCAACGCTCTCGTACTGTGGGAACATGGTTGGTTCTGGGAGGGGGTGGATTGCATTATCCTGCCTTTTCTCATTTTCCTGTCACTTCTTTAATAATGGATTCATTGTATTCACCGTGACCAGGGACAGGACCTGAGGGAACAGCTGGAGCTGTGCCAGGGAGGTTTAGGTTGGATATCAGGGAAAGGCTCTTCCCCCAGAGGGTGCTGGGCACTGCCCAGGCTCCCCAGGGAACGGGCACGGCCCCGAGGCTGCCAGAGCTCCAGGAGCGTTGGGCAGCGCTGCCAGGGATGCCCAGGGTGGGGGTGTTGGGGGGTCTGGGCAGGGCCAGGAGTTGATGATCCCGTGGGTCCCCTCCAACCCGGAATATTCGATGATGCAGACGATCCGTTCTTTCTCCATGGGTACACCACATGCTGTTAATGTCACCTGCAGATGCAAAGTGCATCTCTTGACATTTACAAAATGTTGGCACTCTTTGTTCTGGTGCAGGGGCCCTTTGCTGCTCCTCAGCATCCTTAGGGGTGGCTTAAGTGACAGTGGAAAAACCTGGTGACAACTGTTCTGTCACCGAACTCCCACTCTGAGCACTGGGCTCCCATTCCCCTGCCACGGGCTCCCAGCTCGCCCAGCCTCTCCCGCGAGGTCTCTGTCTTTAATCCTGTGGATGTCTGTGCTTATTTAATGAAGAATTAACAATTAAGTGACTTACATTACATTATAGAGCAGCAGGCCTAGAGTGAGCCTTCCTCCACTAACAGTTCACATTCATTCCTAGCAGCAACAGCTAAAACCCTCTGTAATCGTTAAAAATCCAGAGAATTATCCAATTTGCATTTAAAATGTATTCTGATACCCACTTAAGTTTGCATTCTTTTATTACTGCCCAAATAAAATTATTCTGGAGTTGTTGGAAATGACTCCCTTGCCTTCTGCAGGGTTTATTAACAGCTTTATCAGTTGTGTCCCACTGGGAGTCAGTGTCTGTGTGCTAAAAAGGGGTGTCAGGGATGCTGGGGGGTGCACCCAGCAGGGTTATCCAGCCTCAGGTGTTGCCTTTCCTCTCTCAGAGAACTTCCAGCGTTTTTGTGTTTAGTTCTGATGGGGGGAACGTTCTGTGTCTCCTTTCTCCCTGCCCTCATTCCCATCATTAATCTCCTCCTTTAGTTTTCCAGAATGCAAATATTTCCACTTCATTTAACAACACGACCAATGATTCCTTTAACCAGAGAAGTCCTTGTAGGGCAGGGGATCATCGCGGAGAGTCTAAAACCAGAGACTGCAAACTCTTAAAAGCCAACCAAGCTTTAAACCAGGGGCTAAACGTCTCACCGAGGCACCCAACCAATCTGTGAGGCATCAAGGCTACAGTAATAAAGTGAAATATTTGCCAGCTGATTATTTACGCTTGCTTTGTTTAATTACAGTTCGAAAACGAGATCATCACCAAACTGGATCACGAAGTGGAAGGAGGCCGTGGAGATGAGCAGTACAAAGTGTTATTTGACAAAATGTAAGTGTTGATCAGCAGCAAAATTTATGTCACGGGGAAGTCAGGAGAGAGAGCAATTAGACGACAATGAACTTTGTAGCCCAGAAATAATTAAAATCTGTTAACGACGCGCAGTATTTAAAACCGCACCTGAGTCAAGGTTTTTCTCCGCGTGTGATTAACAAGGCGAACTTAATTGGTTTTTCAGTCTCTTGGAGCACTGCAGGAAGCACAAATACCTGGCTAAGACTGGGGAGACTTTCGTGAAGCTGGTGGTGCGGCTGATGGAGAGGCTGCTGGACTACAGGACCATCATGCACGACGAGAACAAGGAGAACCGCATGAGCTGCACCGTCAACGTGCTGGTGAGCAGGACAATCACCAAAAATCACTGCAAAATCACTACAAAATCTCCACAAGATCACCCAAAAATCGCCACAAAATCACTACAAAATCACCACAAAATCACTACAAAATCACCACAAAACCGCCACAAAACCGCCGCAAAATCACCCAAAAAATCACCACAAAACCGACACAAAATCACCCAAAAAACCACCACAAAACCGACACAAAATCGCTGCGAAATCACCCAAAAAATCACGACAAAATCAGTACAAAATCACCACAAAACCGCCACAAAACCGACACAAAATCGCCGCGAAATCACCCAAAAAATNTCACCACAAAACCGACACAAAAGTGCTGCAAAATCACCCAAAAAAACCCACAGAATCACCCAAAAAACCACCACAAAACCGACACAAAACCGCTGCAAAATCACCCAAAAAATCACCACAAAATCACCACAAAACCACCCAAAAATCACCACAAAATCTCTGCAGGCTGACCACAGACTGACCACAAACTTACAAGAAACTCATGACAAAATCACCACAGAATGGCCACAGAATGACCCACAAAACCACCACAAAACCGCTACGAAATCACCGAAAATCAGCAGAAAATCACAATGACCACAAAATCACCCAAAAAATCACCCCAAAAAATCACCACAAAATCACCACAAAATCACCCAAACCCGCACTGCTCTCAGAATCCTGCACCTTTAACAAAGGGCTTGTGTTGAGCAGAGTTTATGCTGGGACTCTCAGGGAAATTTGGAATGCTTTAGAGTTTGTTTCCTATTTTTTCCCTATTTTGGTGAAGGCGAATCCCTGGAAATGTGGGTTACTCCTTCTTTAATTGTTTCTACAGAAAGATTTAAGGAGCAACATTGCAGGGCCTGTTCATTGACATTTACAATTGATGTATAAACAATTCTGTGCTGAAAAACACTTGACATCCAGAATGTTGGAGTTCTCTGCTGTTTACTCCCAAAATTCCCATGGATTTGCAATCCCATTGGTATTCTGCCCTCTTGCTCAGCCTCTGTATTCAAATTTTGTGAAGGAATTGGAGTTACTGTTTCATTCACAGCAGGAAAAGCTTGGCTTGTTTTCCTCACTGATAGGAAATTTCCTCCTTTTAGACCCTGAAATTCTGGAATGTCCACTCCTTACGCAAATCTTGGTCCATTTGGGCTGGAGTTGGAAGCAATAATTGTCCCCATTGTACTCACACACATCATGATTTTTGGTGGAGATTTAGAGAATGGGATTTTGCAAGCCTAAAATCAACACTCATGGAAAATAAGTTTAAAGACCCCTGAAATAACGTGAACTAAATTTGATTTTTCCACCAGCACTGTTTGCCACTGAGGATTCCAAGCTTTCCTCCCCAGATCATCATCAAAGCTTTGATTTTGCTTAAATGCATGGGGCACAGCCAGTGTTTATCATTTATGTGATCTGGCTGATGGGTTTTGTTCAGGAAAGAGCTGAGTAAATAGTTCGCAGCTATTTTTTTTTTGCATATAATGTAGTTTTTAGCTTTTTTTTTTGCATCTAATGCAGTCCTGGGCTGGTGCAGTGCAGCCTTTACGCCGCCCCATCGCGCCAGCCAGAAACAAAACGGTGCCCATTGGAGCAGGAGAGGAGATGGAGGCATCAAATCCGAAATTGGGCGTTTATTTTTAGTTTGTTTTTCCTCTCTGTGCACATCAGAAGGCGTCAGAACGGTTGGGAAATGGGCAAAGAGGAGGGACCTGGAGAGCTGTCACCAGCTGGTGGTGCAGCGAGTGCTGTTGGGTTGCCCGCAGAAAGGTCACGGCATCCTCCCGAGCAGAACCCTGGTGGAAAATCCTGCCAGTTCTCCGAGCAGGATGGGAAACAGCAAATCACAGTCACCACACTCTGTGTTAAACTGGGAACATTTCCTGAGGAAGGTGAAGTTGTTTCTCCTGCCCTTCATCAGAACACTCGGAGTCTCCTCCCAGGAATTCTCGCCGTCCCCAGGGGGAGCCGTGGAACGCTTGGGAGTTGGGTTTGTTTTCTCCCAAGTGTTTCCCAGCAGCATCTCCCGATGCTGGTTCTTGGCAGCTGAATTTGTCAGGCATTTGCAGATGATAGATTTTGTGGGTGATTTGCTGCTGTCAGGTTCAGTCACGGTGAGACACCAAGCACGGGCCTGCTGGAGCCACTGGAGTCCCCGGGAAGCGGCGCAGGGTGGAGTTTTCCATTGCTTTCAGTAGGCGTGATTTCAAACTTTAGCTTGGTTTTACACTCCCATTTTCCCTCCAGGGCCCACTCAGCCTTTTCATCATTCTTCAGGTACCTGAAGTGAAATTCATGCCTTTGCAAAAATCCAACCCACGGCTGAAACTCGGCGCTATTCCCACGTGAGGTCTCGAAGAGTTCCTAATTGGGACTTTAATGATGCTGAGGCTTTCCTAGGATTAAGTTTGTCTGTATTGACAGTGATTTAACTGGGAGGGTTTGATCTGCACTGAAGCCAGTGCTGATGGGGAAGAGGCTGGAGCCCCAGGAGAGGCTGAGGGAGCTGGGAAAGGGGCTCAGCCTGGAGAAAAGGAGGCTCAGGGGGGACCTTGTGGCTCTGCACAACTCCCTGACAGGAGGGGGCAGCCGGGGGGGTCGGGCTCTGCTCCCAGGGAACAGGGACAGGAGGAGAGGGAACGGCCTCAGGCTGGGCCAGGGGAGGGGCAGGGGGGGTATTGGGGAAATTCCTTCATGGAACGGTTTGTCCAGGCCTGGCACAGCTGCCCAGGGCCGGGGTGGAGTCCCCATCCCTGGAGGGATTTAAAATCCATGTGGATGTGGCACTTGGGGACAGGGGGCAGTGGTGGCCTTGGCAGTTTGTTTTCTGCATTGGTCGCAAAACCAATAAGCAGTTATATCAACTTAAATCTCTGGAATTCCTCTGTGAAATGTGGATTCTGTCTTGCATTCCAGTTGTCTTTGAAGGGATCACTTTTGGATTTATCCCTGTTTTAGTACCGGGTTTGTGCTCTTTTAGTGCCTTCTCAAACTTCTTTAATTTAGCATTGAAACATGTTTAATTCCGTGAAGAAGGAATTTCTTGGTATTTTGTTTTCTTAGCTATATTTTAAAATTTGGAGGCAAACTTGAAATTAGATTCAGAAATGCCTTGAATCTCTCCCCCAGTTTATCATATTTTGCATTTACAGTATTTGCACTGTTAACCAGTTTATCTCAAGGCTGGAGGCACTCAGAGGAGAGGGATGCTGATGTGTGACATATGAAACCAGATAAATAACACTAATCTGACTTTTTATTTCCAAGGGAACTGTTAGAATCCAAGAGCAGATGATGTATTGCTCAACTAAGAGCTGGAGTTTTCAATCCAGGGAACAACTGTTGCTTAAAAATTGCAGGTTTTTTGTACATTAGAAAATTCTCAGCTGGAAATGGTTAATGATGTGTGACTTGCAAATGCCAGCAGGAAATTTCTAGCAGTGCTATTCTTGCAAATTTTTAACCTTTGCAGTGAGACAGAAGCCCTAAAACACTGCTACATGAAACATCCCAGCATTCGAGTTCGTGAGTTAAATAACTTGTGTTCCACCACTGGAGGCAAATTCCATTTTGCAGTTTGGAGGCTGACGTTAGGCAATTATGAATTTTTAATTTGGAGCGTGTGCTGTGTACGTTCCAAAGTGTGAAATCAAAGACTTTGTAACCAAATTATGTTGTTTTTCAGAATTTCTACAAGGAGATCGAGAGGGAAGAGATGTACATAAGGTTTGTAAACATGACTGGTGACAAAGTGCCTGACACAGGCACTGTAATTGGGCAAATTAAGTTCATATTGGGCAGTCACTTGGGGGCTGGAGGAGAAGAGTAATGAAAAATCACACCTTGGCTGAACCTGAAGTAATTCCAAAGCTTATCTGCACCGAGAACAGAGTGCTGGAAGTGAAAGTCAGGGGATTATCTCTGTCCCCTTTCTCCAAGTCCTTCAGCTCCATTACAATGAGTGCTGAAATACTCAGGAGCCAGAATTCTTCTGTTCATGAAGAAATTAAATAAAGCAAAGGCTGAGGAAAGAAAGGATGTTGCCTCCTGGTGAGGTACAAAATACTTTATTTTATTTTTATTTTTATTCCATGTGACGTGGAATAAAAACAACTATTAAATAATACCTGTCTGATACTTATTTTAAACGTAAAGCTTTCAAAATCTCTTTTGAGACCAAGTAAACATGGAAATATTGTGCTTTCTGTAAAAATGGAGTTCACAGCCCCCCTGTTTGTGATTTGGCTGACAGTTGCTTACCCTGTTGTGCTAAAATGATGAAGTTTGTGTCTGTAATGCTGATTCAGGTATCTAAATGTTAGTCATTAATTCATTCTCAGGTGCTTGTTATCTTTCTGGAAGGCTTTTCACTTGTGAACTCTCTTCCTGTTGTTTAAATGGTTTTAATTGGTCTTGTAAAAGTCTGCAGAAAGAATAGGAAATGGCAGGATTGCTAATTGTGGATAAACACATGAAGTTATTTATTGTTATTTAGGTCTGCCCTGTTCAGCATCTCTGTAAAGACAAATTGTCTCTCACTGTCAAACCCCCATCCAAATTCTCTCCAGTTTCTGTCAGCAGACTTACAATAGATATCAAACTTGAAAGTGTTTTCACTGGCTTTTTCCAAATACAATTTTAGTAGTTTTGTGGGGATTTTTTTTAATTGTGAGTGAAAAAAATCTTCAGACAAACAAAGAGAATGCCCTGCCAGAGGTGTGGTGATACTGAAGTTAAAGAATGAAATTTATTGCTGTCCACATAGCTGAACTACAAGAGTGCTGTGTCTTGCACAGAATCTGGAATGGATTTATTACTCATCACAACTCATTCTTGTGGTGTTCAGTCAGGGATTGGACTTGATGATCTTGGAGGACTTTTCCAACCTTAATGATCCCATGATTCTCTGAGTGTCCATTAAAAGCAACGCAATGGAAATGCAAATGGTCCTAAAGGTTTTCTGCACGCAGAAATGGGAACTTCAGCCAATCCCACAAATATTGACTTGTTCAAAGATAGACTTGAACCCTTGTAATCTTCAAAATAAATCACCGAGTAGCATCTTAAACCCACTCTTTTTAAGAACCATTGTTTCTGTTGCTGGCAGGTATCTGTACAAGCTGTGTGACCTGCACAAGGAGTGTGACAACTACACAGAGGCTGCCTACACCTTACTCCTGCACGCAAAGCTCCTCAAGGTAAACCCCAAAACGCATCCTGAGTGTGGGAATCCCAGCAGCAGCCAGCCAGGGTGGTGGGTGTCATCAGAACACCTGCACTTGAAGCTGATGGACTGTGCCGGGTTCTGTTTTGCACTCAGAATTCATACAAGGAGGAAAGCAGCACTTTGCTGGGTGGCAGAGGTGGATCTTGAGCTGGAATGAAGGGAACGTGGTCGAGTCAGCACCACGGAGTCGAAATTGCAAATATCCAGATTGTACAATGTGTTAAGCCTCTAACTACGTATTTTAGTAAATGAGCTCTCCGCAGATCTTTTGTGCAAGGAGTGCCAGAGCCCGTTCTCGAGTGCTCTTGGGTGTCTGGAATAGATTCAGTTTGGATTTCAGAAAATTGCAGAGAGATTCAGGCGGCCTTCTTTCCAAGTTCATGCCTTTAAAAGGTGCCTGTCATTTTAGTGCAGTGTTACCCAGTTTGTAGCACTTTCGAAGAGGCACAGCAATATTGCTCCTCTTCAAGGAGTGTTTGGTGTAGCCTGCAATATGCACAAATAACATGTTATCTGCAGAAAGGGCCTGAAATAAAGCATTGGAGTGTTTAACACTATCCACTGCCAGCCAGAAATGGAGTGAAGCTGTGCTTCAGAAGCATTAATCTCCCTGCAAATATTCTGGAGAGAAGATGTTGTCTCTAACACAGAGCTTATTTACGTACTTGTGTCATGAATGTGGGAGCAGGTACCCACTTTGCTCTCCTGGTTATTATTTAGGAAGATGCTGCTCTTGCCAGCACACTTGTGTCATGAAATCCCATTTAATACAGCTGAATCATCACTGAATTCCTAGTTTTATGTTTTAATTTTAAAAAGCAGTTAATGGGAAATGTAAAAATCTCAATGTGATAAGAATTCACGTTTTTGGAAGAGTTCGCTTTAGTCCTGGTTGTCTTCCTCACATTTCACAACCTGCAGTGAAATCTTTCTCCCTCAGGGAGTGCTGGGTCGCTTTCCACTCCCCTCAAGGACAGGGCCTCCCCAGGGGCAGAGAGTCAGGGACAGAATAAATGAGAATTTCATTTTCCCCTGGATCTCCCGCTCATTCCAATGGTGACTGTGTTGCAGCCTCCTGGTCCAGGGAAAGTTTCCCTTCCCGTGGCAAGGGATGGAACGGGATGGGTTTGAAGGTCCCTTCCCAGCCACAGCAGCCTGGGGTTGTGTTACTGCAGCCTGCTGTGCCCCTCTTCGTGCAGGAAATGGATCTCATCCCAAGCAGCCAGCTGTTCTTAGCAATCCTGGCTTTAATTCCAGCAGTCCCCAGCAAAGTGCCAGTGTCAAATACCCGTTTTGAAAAGTTAGAAAGGGGAAGTGTTAAATGAGATCCTTCTGATGGATGCACTGAGAATTCTTCGTACCTCAGAGCTGAGTGAGCTGCATCCAAGCCGTAATGAGACCAAATATGATGCAGAGTGTACATGTGCAATTTAAATTAAGACACTCTGCAATGTATTTACTGTATTTTAAAATAATTAGAGGGTTATTACACAAGGAAACGTGTAAGATTCATCTGGAGTGCAGAAGCACTGTGCCCACTTCACATGGATGAACCTTTTAGACAGGATGAAGGATTCATTCTCCTCCATGGGAGCTGTGGTTCTGAATAAATGATGGAACAAACCATGCCATAAAACATCTCTCAGACTTTTACCTGGCATGGCTTGGACTTGTTAGACAATTTACTTTCTGTGACCTCAAATTAGAATTTAGCCAGTTGTGGCTTTTCTTAGGGAATGTGTTCAGTGACCACGTGAATGTCTCACTGAAGGTACCCCTTTGAATTCAGTGGAAGAACTTATAGAATATCAACTTCAAGAAATACCCTTTTTTTTTTCCTTCTAATGCAAATCCATAGCAGACAGCAAATGCCAGGGTAGGATTTGTCACAGGTTTTCAGCCCTGAGTGGATGTTTGTTTATAAGGATAATTTGAGGCTGGAATTACTTTATTCTAAAAGTGTATCAGTCTGTATCTCAGTCCCTGTTCCTGCAGCCCTCAGTGGAGGAAGGGGTTCAGTGTTGCCTGAGGAGCAGCAGTGCTGGGGGGTGTAACTGAGCAGCTGAAGTTTTCTGTCGAGCCTCAGGACAGGATTTTCAGTGACACTCATCACTGGCAGATATTTCATCCCACTGATTTTAATGGGATCACATCGAGGGCAAGCCTGAGAGCGGGTGAGAATTTCACCTTTAAGTCTGCAAGAAGGCTCTGTCTGTGGAGAGGGAGAGACCAAATTACTGCAAGCTGATGTAGCACACTCAAGAAAAGAGACTTCTGTTGTGTTTTCAACCCTTTTTGTCAAAATTGAGGTGTTCGAAACTAACAGAAGATAGCGGCTCTTAGCATGCTGAAAAAAATGCCCTCACATTGCAGGCTCCAGCAGGCTTGTGTTGCTTAAACAGAGCTCAGGACAGAGCTGTCAGAGGTGTCTGCACGACCCAAAACCAAACATTTTGGCCAAATTAAGAGGTGATTGGGTGAAATTTGTTAATATATAGGAGGTAAAGTAACAGTAATTCTGGAAATGAATCTGGGAGTTGCTCAGAGAAGCTGCGGCTGCCCCTGGATCCCTGGCAGTGCCCAAGGCCAGGCTGGACAGGGCTTGGAGCAGCCTGGGACAGGGGGAGGTGTCCCTGCCCACGGCAGGGGGGGGGGGGGGTGGGGTTTAAGCTCCTTTCCCGCCCAAACCATTCCATAATTCCATGATTGACAGCTTTCCCTTGATCCATCAGGCGTTTGCTGGAAGAGCCAGAGCTGCTAATTGCAGGCAGGCTGGGTAAAGTTAATTGTGCTTTCCCTGCCTGCGAAGATTCTCAGGGAGTTTGAGCCATCTCACTTCCCTGCCTGCAGCCCTTTCCTTTGATGGGTCTGGGCTCTGAGGCTTCTCTCCCATGAAGTGAAGTGTTCATTGTGTCCCCAGCGGGTTGTACCCATCAGCAGGCCAAGGTCACTCTCATCAAACTCACTGAGGAGAGGAAGCCACCTCCAGAAGCTCCCTTCCAGCTGATAGATGTAATTAGCCTCCAATTACAGCATCCAAATAAATGCTCCTTGTGCCCAAGGAAGCAAAAGGGCACAAGTGTGAAAAAACCCTTTGTTGGTGCATGAACTGCAGTAGCACTTCTTTAAATGAAACCCCTCTGTTTTATTTAGCTTCAGAACTCATAACTTTGGATTTGCTTTCACTTTCCCCCTTTTTTTTTGTGTGATTTAGTGGTCAGAAGAAGCATGTGCAGCACATCTTACCCAGCGGGATGGATACCAAGCTGCTACTCAAGGACAGCTGAAAGATCAGCTCTATCAAGAAATTATCCATTACTTTGACAAGGGCAAGGTAAAAAGGGAAGAAAAAAAGTGCAAATGTATTTCACTGCTTTTCTCTCGAACTTATAAATTCAATAGTAAACATAGTTTGCATCCAGTGACCTTCAGGAAACACTTCCAGATAATGATACTCCAAAAAATAAAAGTCAAAAGGAATCACTGGTACGTTTATAACTGCTGGGTTAAGGGTAAATATATGGGCATGTGATGCCATGGAGTAAATAAAAAAGTGATGCGTGCAATTTGGAGGACTTTTTCTGGCAGTTACAAGAGCTAATGGAATCCTTCAGCTCCCCTTGTTTTACCTCGTGTACACAAAAATAATTCCCTCAGGGCCTGGATGTCTGTGGTTCATATCATAAATATCCTGGGATGGGGGCATTTCATTGCAATTCATCTTTTAATGCAGAAGGAATTTGCATTTGGCGTTGCTTGGTGTTGGAGAGGAAGGGGGAGACAGGGATGGAGCAGTGTTTGGGTATCCCACGCCTGAAATATTCAAGCACAGAAGCAGGAATCTCTTTGTCAGAACATTTCAGAAATGTAAACTTGGGGTTTAAAAGCAAACTCTGTAGGGCGAACAGAAATGGTGTTTTCTGGTTGAACTAGAGTATTACCCAGGCAGCCCATCCTTTCCAGGTGAGCTTTTAGCAGAATCAGATTAGTATTTTCTTAAAATTATAGACTCGTTTTGATAGGAACTGTAATTACTATCATTTTGTTAGAAACTTTGCCTGAAAAATCAAATTTTATAGCTTAATGCAATATTTACAAGTTGTTAATGAGTGCTGCTAGAAATTGTAGTTCTGGACTGAGATGAAAGTTATAAAAATGGAATTCTGGAGGGGGGCACAAGTGGCTGTTTGGGGCTCTGGCTGGTGGAGGTGACTTGGGGACAGGACTGGTTGCTGCTGCCCAAAAGGCTTTTCCTGAATGCATAAGGAGAATCTCATTTGAATGAGGGTCACAGCTGATTTAAAAGTTTATTTTAATCTTACATTCCTGTCTGGAAGGAAAACCAGAAGTCGCCTGTTCTTAATTTGTTGGTTTATGTCTTTATGGCTTCCCGTTGGTCCTTTATGGTGTCCAGGCACTGGGAATTGTTCTGCTGAGCACCAGTTCTCTGCAGAACTCAGGTCCCAGGACTCCTGTGGGCTTTTTGAGGAGATGATTCATTTCCAAACCACTCTTTCCTACTTACAGATATTCCTCCTCTCATTTTCTGGTCACTCAAGCTGGTGATAATTTTTCATATTACTCCATGAAAAGGGAAATAAAAAAATCAATATACACTGAGAAGATTCATCTTACGTGATTTCGCAAATGTCAGGAAGCTCCAAATAGGGGTTTCCAGTGTAGATTGAAGGTAATCCTCTCATTTGGGATGTTCTGACATTAAGTTAAATCAACTTCTTGCATTCCTTGAGCAGTTTGGAAATGCAGCCCAGCAGCTGCTTTAGCTCCATGGTCAGTAACACACCCGAAACAGCCTTTCCTGTGCATTTTTGGGACACTGAACCCGTGCACAAACCAATTCCTCTTTTTTTGTGTCATGATTTTTTTGGGGTCCTTGCCTGGCAGTTCACTCCAGCTTGATCCCACTTGTTTGATTTCCCTTCCCATAAAGTTATCAAGAGGTGTCAAAAGAAGGTCACCACCCCCTGGGCAGCCGTGGAGCCACTTCCAGGCTTTTACAGAAGCTCAGGAGTTTTGTTTTCGAGTTGGGAGCCTGTGCCTCTCCCACCCCAGCCTGCCTGATGGGCAGCTGTGGATTTGGGAAGGGAGGGAGATGTGGGGGTCAGAAACACTACGTAGAAGAAATGGAGGAGAGAGATTTCCTAAAATTGGGTTTAAAACATTGGCTTTTTGTTTTTTAAAGGCTGGTGTAGTTCAGCCTCTCAAAAATCACGGCAGAGTAATTTCCCAGGGGAAGGCACAGTGCACTTGTCTATGGAGAACCAACCACGAGGTTTATCCCTGAAATATTGGCATTCGTGGGCAGGTGAATTTGGATTTAATCCTCCACACACAGGCTGGGATGGAGTGAACACCTCACTCGTGGCCCAGAAGTGCCTGAGAAATTTGTGAGTGACTAGAAGGGAGCGTGGACTTGCCCTGCAGGCAGGAGCGTGGCACCTCCTGTGGGCTGAGAACAAAGCCCTGGCCCTCACCACGGGTATCCCTGCTACTTGTAGTTCAAGATCCATTTAGGATTCCTCATTTTGATTTCTGTTTTTAATCTGTTATTCTTAAGAAGTTTGCTTTTTTTAATTTGACTTTCGGTCCTTAAACCGCCCTTTTATAAAGCTGAAGTACAACTTCCACCTTTAGGGAAGGAGCGTTTTTGAGAAACAACTTTTGCATTTTGCAGTTGTTCTACTTTATGGATTTGATTCCTGGTTAGTTATGCTCTTCATTCCTTTTCTAAGCTCCTTCTTTCCAACAGGAAGGTTGTTTCTCTGGTATAGGGATCTTCTTCTCTCCTAGATTATTCTTCTTCCCTGCACTGCACTTTCCAGTCTCCTCTCCATCTCTCTTGGCTTTTGCCCTTAAAATCCTTATCCTCAGGCTTATCCCAGCAGTCTGACCCATCCTTTGACCTGCTCTCAAGTGTTTGCTCTCTCCGTGTTTTCCCCAAGCTCTGTGATTTCCAACAAAGCCCTTAATCCAGGGACTTCACTGGAAATTGGTGGGTTAGAATATCCCAAGGCGAGAAGGGAAAATAGTGACGGGAGCGGAGGGATGAGGGAAGGGGTGACATTTTTCCTGTGGGAAGGAGTTGATGGAAATCAATGCTAATGAAGCCCTGAATCCAGGGAATGCTCCGTGGCAAAGGTGAGGCGTTGTTTTAAACCAGGTTTGTGTGGTCTCTGGAGCCACAAGGGAAGCAGCAGCATTCCTATTCCAATTCCTATTCCTATTCCCATTCCCATTCCCATTCCCATTCCCATTCCTATTCCCATTCCCATTCCTATTCCCATTCCCATTCCTATTCCTATTCCCATTCCTATTCCTATTCCTATTACTATTCCTATTCCTATTCTCATTCCCGTTCCCATTCCCATTCCCATTCCTATTCCTATTCCCATTCCTATTCCTATTCCTGCCCGGTGAAATGTGGGAATACCAACGGGCTCAGGTTTGCTGGTGATGCTGCTGCCCAGAAATCAGGACAGGTTTTCCTCTGTTTCTCCATAAATTGGAAGTGCTGGTCCCGAGGAGAAAAAAGTAAATAAATGCACACTGCTCATTTATTTCTGCTCCTCCTTTCTCTCCTCCTCCTCCAAAAAAAGGCTTTTACTGCTTTACAGCAGCCACAGAACAGAAAATATCTGAAATTTCAGAGCAAATGCCGTGCTTTGGCTTAAAAGGCCTTTTTTTCCAGCTCGTAGGATGACATCAAATGGCTTTTTCTTCCGTCTTAACAAGTGAGTGGTGAAATTCACCTGTCTGCTAAAAATCTGTGTGAGGCTCGTGGCCAGCTCAGCCCCGGAGCCCGTCCTGAGAGCTGGGAAGGACAGAGAGTCTTGAGAGAGGGAGGATACAGAGTGTGACCGTGTTCCAAATGAATATATTTATTTATTCAGAGGGTTTCCAACGTGGCTGTATCTTGAATGCAGGACTAACAACAGAGAAATGCTGAGTTTTAGTATTTTATTTAAAATATTAAGCCTTCGTGTTGGTTAATTACCACTGCCTGGAATTTAACCAGCTTAGAAAGTCCCTCACCTGTCAGAATATGGCACCATAATATTCTTATCCCAGACTATTTCACTGCTCCTGACCATTAACTCTGCAGGAGCTCAGAAATACCCTGAGATCCTCCTTTGCTGCTATTAACCTCAAAAACTAAATTGGATGCTGTAGTTCTTTCTGGCCAACAAGCAATCCAGCTTGAAAAATAAATGAAATCACTGGGTTTTCCCTAAAAAAAGATCTCTTGCATCTCCAAAATCGTGCCCATAACAATTTGAAGCTCGTGTCTACACAACTAAATTGAGGCTCTGCACATTTTTCTTACCCTGTGAGTATAAAAGAAGCATTTTCCTTCCAGTATCAGCAGCCTCTCTCCCCAGTACCCTCTCCAGATAAATTGTTTCTCCCATTAATGAGTTGTACCTCGTACAAATCCTGTGTAGCAGCTCCCTGTTGGACTCATTTCTCCAGAAGACTTGCCATGTCCTGGGCAAAGCTGGGAAAGCTTCCAAGGCAGGAAATCTGCGAGGCAGCAGATCGGGAGTTACTGACCTTCAAGAATATAGATTTCATTTATCAGGATCCTGGGCCACAGCCGTGCTGTCCTCGCCTGAATAAATTGCTTCTGGAGTAAACAGCTGAATTTTTCCGAGGGTTGTGCAGGGGGTGTGAGACACACGGTCCCTGTTTCTCTGAGGATGGTGGAAAAATCTCCAGCTTCGGGTTGGTTTTCTGTGATGTTGGAGGTGTTGGGGTGCAGCTGCACGAGGGAAAAGCCAGGTTCAGGAGAGAGCCTCAAGCTGCACCAGAGGAGGTTTAGGTTGGATATTGGGAAAAGTTTCTTCATGGAAAGGGGTGTCAGGCAGAGGAGCAGGCTGCCCAGGGCGGTGGTGCAGTCTCCATCCCTGGAATTGTTCAAAAAATGTGTGGATGTGGCACTTGAGGAGGGTTTAGTGGTGAACAAGGTGATGGTTGATGACTGATGACCTCAGAAGTTTTTTCCAGCCTTAGTAATTCTCTGGACTCCTGGGCCTCTGGAGTTCAGGGCAGTTGCCACTGGAGAAATTGAATTCCACAATCCAGCTTCTCATTGTTCCTCTGAAGGACTGAACTGGACAGTTGGGGTTTCCAAACGGAGATGCTGGAGCACAGTGAGGTTTTTAAGAGCAGTAGAAACAACAAGAGGGTGAATTTCTCTAAGACAGAGCTCTTGGCTGGAGAGGGACCAAGTTAGAGACTGGCACAAAGGGAAAGAATCTTTTCTCATTTATCCCTTCCTTACTGTGTATTTGCAGTATGACAGAAAAAGTCCCTGAAAGTGTCCCATTAAAAATAATGTGACACAATGTCAGCAGGAGAACTTTGAAACTGACTTTTAAAGAGACTTTAAAGGAATTCAGTAATTTAAGCCAGAAACAAATGTTGTTCTTAATATCTAAAGCTTCTCTGCTGAGGGAGTTTGGATTGTTCAGCCTGGAGGAGGATCCAGAGAGACCCTCAGAGCCCCTGCCAGTGCCTAAAGGGGCTCCTGGAGAGCTGGAGAGGGACTGGGGACAAGGGATGGAAGGACAGGAAAAGGGAGAATGGCTCAAAGCTGACAGTGGGTAGATCTACATGGGATGTTGGGAAGGAATTGTTCCCTGGGAGGGTGGGGAGGCCCTGGCACAGGGTGCCCAGAGCAGCTGTGGCTGCCCCTGGATCCCTGGCAGTGCCCAAGGCCAGGCTGGACAGGGCTTGGAGCAGCCTGGGACAGTGGGAGGTGTCCCTGCCTATGGCAGGGTGGGAATGAGAAGATCTTGAACCCAAACCATTCTGGGATTGTGTGGTTCCATGGTCTGGTTCTCTCCTGTTCACCTCCACTTCCTTGCCAGGAAGAACGCAAGGATTATGTGATTACTGGATGTGTGTTGTACATGAGCTAAATCTGGATCACATTTAATTTGAGGATTCATTTTTCAGGCTCTGGAACATTTACAGAATCCATTATTAATATTAATATTCAGTAACATCTGAAGGCTTTGTTCAGGCTGGAGGAGGTGCAGAGGAAACAGCCTCTGCTCCGGTGTGTTTATGGTGTTGACAGACAAGGGTGGGAAGGTGAAAAAAAAAAATCAAAGGAGCTTTAATTCTGCTAAAGTTGTTATTTAATCAGTGGCAGTGCTGTGCTACCTATAGGCAGTGATGTGTAGGCAGAGTGTGTCTGCTTTCAGAATCACTGAATGGTTTGGGTTGGAAAGGACCTTTAAAGGTCGCCCCGTCCCACCCCCTGTCACAAGCAAGGGATCTGTCAGCTATCCCAGGTTCCTCCAGCCTGGCCTTGGGCACTGCCAGGGATCCAGGGGCAGCCCCAGCTCCTCTGGGCACCCTGTGCCAGGGCCTCCCCACCCTCACGGGGAGGGATTTCTTCCCAATGTCCCATATAAATCTGCCCACCTTAAGCTGGTGCTTTGAATTCCCAGACGTGGTTTGGGAACACATCAGTGCTTATCCAGGAGTCAGTGGGAAGAACCAAAGGATTTTGTTTATAGTGTTGATGCAAATCAAAAATGATTTAGACTCCCGTTGATTTCCAGTCTCATTTTGGAGAGGGACTGGTTAAATCTGGAACACGCAGTCAGGGAAGCAGGACGAGGGAAGTGATGGTCACACTGTTATCTTTGAAATGAAAATACGCAGAAGTTATGGATGACTGAAGTTCAGAAGAAAATGGCACTCAAAATGAGAGAAGGTTAAGTGATTTTGAAAGCTTTCACTTGCTGATTTAACAAACACCTGAGTATTAGTTCAGTTCCTATAAATTGGTGCTGTATTGCCCTTCTGAGTCAAAATTAACTCAGCTTGGTGTATGAAAATGGCCTCCTTTTTCTGCAACTGTGCCTTTACTCTTAAATTCATGTTAATTTTTGTTTAGAAATAAAAACATGCTCTGTATCATCATGCTAGATTAGCTCCATAATATGGATAAAAACATTCAGATCCTTCCATTTGCAAAAATTGCGTTGCAGAGCGTTCAGGCTGCCTTGTAATTTCCTGCAGACGTGATCCCTCATTACCGTGATTGTAATTAGTCCTTCTGATGCGTTTTTCACCTTCAAGGCACTTTACAAACACGAGGCAACTCACGCTCATTGCAGTGCTCTTCCCTGGATAAAAAACGTTCTGAACCTTGTTGGAGAAATACGGAAAATCAAGAGGAGGGGTCGAACGTCACGTGGAGCTGCAAGGAAAGGTTAATGAAGAACCAGGTTCTGCTCCTTTGAGCATTCATGGCTTTTTTATCTTCAGTGAGGTCACCACTTTGTCCAAACATCAGCCCAGCTGTTTTTTGCAGGACTCAGAAGCTCCTTTCCCCTCGCTCAGCCCCACAGCGCAGTTTTTAGCCCTTATTTTGTCTTTACTTCGAGGGCAGAAATCTCTCTCCCTTCTCCCTGCGATCTCCCGTAACTATTTTCCCTCTGCATTTCCTCGTCTCCTGCACCATCAGCAGCTCCCTGCCTCTCCAGGCTCCCTGCCTCTTCCAGCCATTCCCGCTCAGTTTGCCAGGACAATCTTTCAGTCCATCCCTCCACTTGAAAATTGGCTCCTTTTTTCCAGAGAGGAGCAGGGATGGGCAGCGAACCAGTGGGACCCATCTTGTGACCTTGGCGTGTTCCATGTGAAGACTTGTTGAGGATTCATCCTTAATATTTTATTCTTATTTTTCAAATCAGCATCTAGAACCAGGAATTTTTCTAAAAGTCTTTATTTTTTCCGAGTTTTCCATATATACTGAGAAATGCAGTTTCAACTTGCGGATCAGTAGCCAAATAGAATTCACCTGACACTGATTTTGAGGCTTTGAGCGTGGAATTTCATTTGCGTGGTTTGGGGGAGCTTTTGGGTTTTGGGGTGTAAAAAATATCTTATTTGCACAGTGCTTTAAAGAGGATGTGATTGAGGGATTTTTATGGGATAGATGCAGGAATCAGTTGTTGTGAAGGTTTCCCCAGGTCACATTTCCTCTTCTCTCCCCAGCATCCACCTCCCACCAACTCTGGAAGTTGTGGCGCTTCATCCCAAACTCCCTGTTCCCAAAGGTGGATGTTTTTAGGGACAAATGGGGAATTGTGTGTTCAGCCCTTCCCCTCAGCCCTCCCTCATCCACCTGCTCTTGGCTGCTCCATCCCCTCAGGATTCCACCAGGGCAAGGAACGTGTGGCCTGATGCTGAGAGGAGAATGAGGTGGTGTGGCCAGAGGATTTAAATTTAAGATGAAGGCTAATAAAATCTGCATTTCTAACTCATTCTGAAACTCATTTTTATAATAAAGTGAGGTCAGCAATGCCAACCAAATTTCAGCAGCAGAGGCAGATCATCAAGTTTGATCTTAGATAGCCTGGTGTGCTAATTTAAGCATATTTTTGGGTTTGAGTGGTTCTTTATCTTTGGAGTAGAAAAAACAAATGAAAAATGCACATTTAAAACCATTCTTGCTGCTCCTCATTAAGATTGTTGCCTTCTGAAGAGCTGAAGGATATTGTTAAATTTCTTTGGGTCACTTGAGACGGCTGCTGAATTTCATGGTTGAGGAACGAGAGGAAGGAGAACCAATGGAAATATAATGAGTATTTGTTCAAAGCAATATCTGCAAATTGCCTGTCCTGTCTAATATAGATTATAGATATTAGAGGGAGAGAGAGGTGATTATGAAATATAATCAATCACCCGCCTTGCTCCAAAGCCTTAGGTCCTGGGTTTCTTTGTGGACAGGCTGTGTTTACACATTACTGGATGGGCTGGCAGGAATCATTTTACTTCTGGAGCTGTTTGATCATTTGACTTGATTTGCATCCAGTAAATTTGCATCCCGTGCCAGGGAAGGTCATGGAGCAGATCACCTTGAGAGCCACCAAGCCAAGAAGGCCAATGGCACCGGGGTTGTGTTCAAAGTGGTGAGGCTGCAGGAGCAGGGCGGGGATTGTCCCTCTGCACTGGCGCTGCTGAGGCACCTCCAATCCTGTGTTCAGTTTTGGGCCCCTCAGTGATAAAAAAGACATTGAGGGGCTGGAGCGTGGCCAGGGATGGGAACGGAGCTGGGGAAAGGTCTGGAGCCTCAGGAGCGGCTGAGGGAGCTGGGAAAGGGGCTCAGCCTGGAGAAAAGGAGGCTCAGGGGGGACCTTGTGGCTCTGCACAACTCCCTGACAGGAGGGGGCAGCCGGGGGGGTCGGGCTCTGCTCGCAGGGAACAGGGACAGGAGGAGAGGGAACGGCCTCAGGCTGGGCCAGGGGAGGCTCAGGGTGGATATTGGGAACAATTTCCTCATGGAAAGGTTTGTCCAGGCCTGGCACAGCTGCCCAGGGCAGGGGTGGAGTCCCCATCCCTGGAGGGATTTAAAATCCATGTGGATGTGGCACTTGGGGACAGGGGGCAGTGGTGGCCTTGGCAGTGCTGGGGAATGGTTGAACTCAGTGATCTTGGAGGGCTTTTCCAGCCTAAACAATTCCATGATTCCATTAATAGGGACATTTCTAAGCCCAGCACAGCTCTTTGGCCTGTCAGATGCTCGGTGTTTTCAGGCATGTGACACCATGCATTTGGTTGCTTTATTCAGATTTATTTGGTTCTAATGTTGATGTTTAACCAAGGTATGTAATGCAGCTTCTTTTTGTTGTTTTGTGATTTTTTTCCCAACAGATGTGGGAAGAGGCCATTGCCTTGGGTAAAGAACTTGCAGAACAGTATGAAAATGAAATGTTTGATTATGAACAACTCAGTGAACTGCTGGTAGGTTTTTTTAATGACATAGACACTGCAATAATTTATTTCAGAGTTGAATTTCTAAGCTTTTAAGATTACATCAAAAATACTGTAGTAATGACTGTAAAATGTAGAAACACATACCCGTCATGGCTTTGTTGGACCAATGTCAATTAACTGGCTACCACTGGAGTTTCTGAAAAACACTGAATTTATTATTTTTTTTTTAGCTGAAAGAAAAACATTTCAGTAACGTTAAGCTGATTTATTTGGGGTATAAAAGGAAATTTTGAATTTAAATATAAATGGGAATATGAAAAAAAGTCCCCATTCTCTATCAAGTGTCTTTCCATATTCACGTTTCTTTTTTTAGGTATGAATAATCTCCAAGCATTCATGTCTCCAGTCAGTTATTTTTGCCCTGACGTTACCCATTCATTATTCCTGCACCATTTTTTTCCTCTTGTTCTCTTCCAAAGAGATAAATGGCAGCTGTCACTGTCCCTCCTCCAGTCCCAACCATTTCCACAGGAGCTGGGATGTGATTCCGGGTTGGTTCTGAAAATTCGCCACTTTCAAGTTTTTGCTACCTTTTGCTTTTGCACTCAGAGTACATTTTCCTTAATTTCTTTGATTTGTTTATCTGTTTTCTTTATCCCAGTGTGTCTGAGCTGGGCGTTCCCACGGCGTTGAGCAACACTGAATTTAGCCCCAGCTCCACACAGCCCCAGCTCACTCCTGGTGGGGTGGGGACAGAATATTCTTCATTTTGGTGTGAAAGGAATTGGGTAGGATTGTTCCTCAGCTAGAAATGATTGTGATGTGTCAGATGTGATTATTCACGGAGGGGTGGCTACTCCCCGAGTCCCTCAGTTTTAATTTTCCATCTCCTTTTTGCTCGCGTGTGGGAACACGAACGGGTTTGTCACAGAGGCAGCCAATCTTTAATTCTCCTACTGGATCCTTTTCGAGGGAGAAGCTGGAATTTGTAGCCAATGATCCCAGAGTGGCTGGATGATTTGGGTTGGAAGGGATCTTAAAGCTCATCCAGTCCCACCTCCTGCCATGGGCAGGGACACCTTCCATAGAGCAGGGTGCTCCAAGCCCCGTCCGACCTGGCCATAGACACTTCCATGGAGTTTCTCCCTCTTCTAATAAGGGAGACCCAGAACTTCCAATCCTCACACAGACGATTGGGTTTATCTGCTCTTTATTCATCAGCCAGGAGATGAGATGTCACAGGATTAGTCCTGGCATGCATTTCCCTCAAAAGACAGAGATCAAAATTCATGCTCCCGTATGAGTCAGGTCTCACGTACCCCATCAGCTTCTTTCATTGCTGCTGCTGAACAGCTCTTTATTTTCTCCCATAATAAAATTTAGAAATTTTTTGTTCTTTCTGTTCTCCCTCTTGTCTCTTTTCTTCAAGCAATTTTAAATATTAGCCTCTAAGACAATTCACAAATGACAAAATAATTCTGCTCCAGACGAGCTGAGAAATATTCGGCAGATCTGGGTCTTTGTAGTCGTGGTGCCATTTACTGTTATCTGTCGTGTGGGAGCAGCTCTAAACCTCCCCCCAGATCAAAAGTCATTCTCTTTGCAGAAATAATAGACTAAAAATAAGTTAATGAACAGATCTTCTGAAGCTGCTCATTTGCCATTATTTCATCATTAGACATAAAGAAGAACTTGGCGTCGAAAGCAGATGCCGTCTGACATGCATGTGTTTATTCCAAAATTTACATTTTCCTGCAGTTCTCAACTGCCTGCTTTCCATATGCAAATTCATGGTTGTAAAGATGCAAGAGAAGTAGTAGAAAAATGTAATGAGATGTAACAGCCCAAAACTGACGAGTCAGCACCATTGGGATGAGCTGTGTCCGGCTTCATCCCTCCGGTGTTCCGGCGTCGGAAGTGTCACAACTGGAATTACAGATGGCCGTGCAAATTCCTGACCTTCATTTCAAGTGAAATACTGGATATGGAGCAGTGAGGTTCACCAGGATGAGGTCTATCAAAATTGAGATATTGGATATGGAGCAGTGAGGTTCACCAGGATGAGGTCCATCAAAATTGAGATATTGGATATGGAGCAGTGAGGTTCACCAGGATGAGGTCCATCAAAATTGAGATATTCGTTATGGAACAATGAGGTTCACAATGATGAGTTCCATAAAAATTGAGATATTGGATATGGAATGAGGTTCACCAGGATGAAGTTCATCAGAACTGAGATATTGGATATGGAGCAGTGAGGTTCACCAAGATAAAGTTCATCAAAATTGAGATATTGGGTATAGAATAATGAGGTTCACCATGATGAAGTTCATCACAATTGAGATCTTGGATATGGAACAGTGAGTTTCATCATGATAAGGTCCATCAAAATTGAGATATTGGATATGGAGCAGTGAAGTTCACAATGATGAAGTTCATCAAAATTGAGATATGCCTTAGGGAGCAGTCAGATTCACCATGATGAGTAGAAAAATCATGGCTACAGAGTCTGGTATTTCCAAATATTGCCATGAATCTGAGAGAAAGATGAGGAAAAAGAGGAGAATGAAACATCTTTACATTAGAGATGCACACAGCTTTTCTCCTAAAAGCTCGGGTCACTTAAATCCCTCCTGTTTATTTTGCAGAGAAAACAAGCCCAGTTCTATGAAAACATTGTGAAGGTGATACGACCAAAGCCAGACTATTTTGCTGTTGGTTACTACGGCCAGGGATTCCCAACATTCATAAGGGTAAGTGGCCACCTGTTTCCACAGAGGTTTCTTGCTCTGGAAATTTCCCTTGGCTTGGAGAAAGCTGCCTGACACTGACAGGTGTTTTTTAGGTGTATAAAACAAACACTGATTTTTCCTTTCCGGTTTCTAAGATGGAATAGTTGAATTTTAGTAGAAAAGCTTTCTCTTCAAACATATCCCGTGCTTTCTATTCTTCAAGGTATCACTAGAAATGAAGATAAATGACCCAGTCCATCACTCGGGGTCATAACCATCTGAAATGGTGACATTTTTGCCTGACAGGTTAATATCTATTTATATATATTATATATATATATATATGAGCATGGCAGAGAAGCCTTTTGTATGTGACTGTGTTTTCAGGTGAGTGTCCTTGCCAGCATTGTCACTAAAACGAAGCTGACTATCAAAGGTGTGTGTGTGTGACATCTTTTAGCGTTGATTTCCCTGTGTCATGTGCCAGTTGAAGACACGTGCCGCTTGGCTGATGCCAGGATTGTAGCTTTAGTGACATTTTAAGGTTCTTTTCACGAATATTAGGATTTTTACGGGTTGAACAGTGAGGCTATAATGTGTCTGAATTGCATCTGTATTATGATTGGCTGGCACTTAGCTGGTGACACGGAGGTAACCTATTAATTATTTAGTTAACTTCCCTGGGCAAGGCCTCACCACCCTCCCAGGGAGGAATTCCTTCCCAATTTGCCCTCTGAAAACCAGGCTGAGTGCCCTGCTGATGGAGAAAATCCTCACTTTTCCTTCTCTTCCAGCGTTCCCTGTGAATTACAGGTGTATGTACATGAATTACAGTAATACAGAGGCTTCTTAACCATCTGTTATTACCTTTCTTTCCCTTACTGAGCATTTCAAAAGGCACCGGTGCAGAATTAAACCCAACTGGGCAAATGTGAACTACTCCAGGTTCCTACCCCCAGTCAAAACACCCTTTTTTTTTAATAAGAGCTGTATAATTTTTTCACCAAGTATTCATTTTGAGATGAGTAATAAGGTTAAGCATATTCAGATGCAAATTTTATCCAAACTTGCTTTAATATGTTTGATCAGTTAAAAATATGCAAGTTGTCTTTTATATTTTCCTTTAGAATTTAATGAACTCGGCATAGAAATGGACTGCATAAAATATCTCTTCATTTTCTTTATTGGCAAAGAAGAAACCGATGCTTACAAATGCAATATACTTAATTATAAAGTTATAAAAAGTTTAAAGTTTACAATGGCAAAAATGTAATACGTTAATGTGAAGTCTTTTTATAAGAGTCAGTATTTTTGGATATTCCTCCTCAAATCTGCATTGGTTTATGTTTATATTTTTTTCTGCTACTCTTTTTTGCTCACCTAAGTGCCTTTGAATAAATGTTTATGTATAAAAAGCCTAATTCTGTTTATTTATTGACATCCATTCCATCATTAGCTGTGGAAGGTGGAGGAGGCATCTTGGATTTAATTTTTCTTCGTGTATTTTCAATATCCACCTATTTTATAGATCCTTGAAATCATGTGTTGAGGTGATTTTAGTGTGGTTTATACGAGTACCTAAAGGTAAACGTGGGCTTAATGATCCCAGCACGGAATTGGAGGTGAGAAAACCAATTTGTGCTTTATTGAATTGGGAGAAAATATTGATAAAGTATTGATTACGGCACAGCGTGAGGAATGTGAAACTCTCCTCTTACCAGCGTTGGTGTCAGCGCTCCTGAGGCCCCAGTTGTGTACTGGGAGCACTGGTTTTAGCTCTGGGGGTGCTGGTGGCAGCTGAGAGTGCCTCTGTTTGCAGAACAAAGTGTTCATTTACCGGGGCAAGGAGTACGAGCGCCGCGAGGACTTCGAGGCGCGGCTGCTGACGCAGTTCCCCAACGCCGAGAAGATGAAGACGACGTCACCCCCGGGCGATGACATCAAAACCTCCTCTGGCCAGTGTATCCTTGGGCTGTACAACCAGTATAACCAGTACAACCGGTGCATCCAGCAGCTCAGGTCAAGGATTTATGGCCGAGGCGTTGCAGTTCTGCCTTGACGGGCGTAACGCACCAATTTTGTTGTTTTGGCCTTTTTTTGGTGTGTTCCTGTTGAGCTGTTCGTCCTGTGTGACTGAAATCCCCTTTTCACTTCTTAACCCCCAAATTCAGATATTCAGTGCTTCACTGTAAAGCCCAAACTGGATTTACCCTCGAAATTTCACAGGCCGGTGTCCCCGCAAATCGTGAGGTGAGTTTGGGTTGGGTTTTGGCGTTTTCTCAGCCCCCTTTATAACACATTATTGTTGGATAACGAATCTGTGCTCAGCCTCGGGGTGTGGGCATTGTGAGGGCATTTAATGGTGATTTTTAATTCTGGCACAGCTTCCACCCCACGGGAAAACAGTGATCCCATATTTGTTCATAAACTTCCTCTAATGTTAGAATTTAGTATCAATTCCTAGACAGACAGTGTTTGATTCTCACTGTGCATTTGGGGCTTGGACCTGCAGGATCTTTGAGGTCACTTCCAACCCAATCCATTCTGGGATTCCATGATTGTTTTCTCTTTTTTCAGTTTCTACAGGGTGAACGAAGTCCAGCGCTTTGAGTACTCGCGCCCTGTTCGAAAAGGAGAGAAAAACCCAGACAACGAATTTGCAGTAAGAAATTATGAAGAAAATAAACCACTTTGAGTTTGCTTGTTTGTCCCCCTCCAGTTTGAGCATCTGAGCCATTCATTATCTTTTGCTTGTTGAGAAATAAATTCTAGGTTTAAAGGGATTATTTTTCGTAGAAAGTTAATTAAGCCAATTTATCATGTTCTCGTTTATACCAATAGGAAAAAAAAATGGGCAAAGCTGTATTTATTTTGTAAGAACAGCTCTTCTGAGAAAGGATTTTAAATTGTTACACCTGAAACTTGTCTTGCCATGAAGATTCCAGTCAGGCATCTGAAAATCTTTTGTCACTAACACCTTTTGCTTTTTTTTCACTTTTTTTTTTTTACTAAATCATTTGTTTCATCTAATGGTCAATAAAATGAGTGCTCTGAGGAGGCCCTGGCACAGGGTGCCCAGAGCAGCTGTGGCTGCCCCTGGATCCCTGGCAGTGCCCAAGGCCAGGTTGGACGGGGCTTGGAGCAGCCTGGGACAGTGGGAGGTGTCCCTGCTCCTAGAACTGGTTTTAAGGTCCTTTCCAACCCAAACCATTCTGGGATTCCCTGAACAATTGCATCCAGTAAAACCAGTGGATTTTCCATGGCATTCTCCCTCTGAAAGGGAGCAGTTGTTCCCTGCTAGGTGACACACCAGGTTTAAATCAGTGCTGCTCCATGTTCCGTTTGGAATTGCCCCCTGGCTCTGGAACATCTGCCGTACCTTGCTCCCTTGTCCAGGTGATGATGTTTTAGAGCTTTGCTCGGGGTCACAGCTGTCCATTGATAACGTGACACTTGTGTTCCCTTTGCAGAACATGTGGATTGAGAGAACCATCTACGTGACAGCCTATAAATTACCGGGGATCCTCAGGTGGTTTGAAGTCAAATCAGTTTTCATGGTGAGATCGGTTTGGCTTTATTGAGATTACTTTAAAAAATGGGTTTTTTATACAGCCACGGAGCATTTCTGTGTGTCAGTGACTGCGCTGAGTTCTGTGAACAAGGAATCCGTGGGATTGTACCTGGCACATCCTGAGGGAACTTGCTGAGGGTGCTGATTGTTGACTGAGGGTGACTCAGGCGATGCTTTTCCATTCCCAGGGGAAGGGAATGCAGCCAGCCCTTCTAGAAAGTATTTGTGTCTCTCAGCAGGGGCCTAAAAGGAAGAGAGACCTAAGGTGGTGTAGGGAAACCCTTCTCCATCCCAGAGAATCCAGCCTGAATTTAATAAAAGAGGATCTGGATATTTTGATTGTCATGAATTCAAAATACCCCAATAATCAAAGGCATTGTATGTCTGCATTTCTTACCACTCGTGATTAAAAGTTGTTTTTGTTTCTTCTCCATATTTAGCTAAATATACCCTCAGCAACCTCACAGAGTAACTCCAAATTACTCATTTCTCTGTTCAACCATTTAGACTGTTTAGATAAGACATATCCATTAAACGCCTTTAAGATTAAATTATTCTTATGCAGCTGTAATTTTTAAGTAGCAATAAAAACATTGTTACTGCGTTTTTTAAATCTCTCTTGTGAGGCTTATTTTTAAAGGAAAAGAACAATTTGCATATGATTAATTAAAACCTTTTTCATTGCTCCATTGAGGTTATGTTGGACAGTTGTATTTGGATGAACAGAAGTAATGCAGAAAATTACTATGGTATCTATAGTAACAGAATATGAATGTGATGTGTGACAGTAATAGGCAGCTGAATAAAACACATTGAATTTTTAATGAATTTCGTAGTTTCAATATGACCCTGATGGAGGAGATTGTATTTATCTTCATGATGGCAAGAAGTGCTGTTTGTAAAGGCTGGCAGATCTGATGGCAGTGCTGGTGAGCAGGGAGCAGGCACTTTGTGTACACCCCCAGTGCTCTGCCTGGCATCAAAATGGGCACAAATCCTGGGAGAGTGCTTCCTGTCAGCCTTTTGGGAGCAAGGGCTCTATGAGTTGCAGAGCTGAGAAGTGATAGCAGAATGGAACTTAATAACGTGTGGGAAGCCTGCTGCAGATAACTTCTGACCTCCTCTAGCACAGTTCCTCCAAAATGGGTATTGACTTTCCTCCAGATCCCTGTCAGCTAAAATGCTGCAAGGAGGATCACAGGGTGTCCATCCCTGTAATGCTAAATTGTGATTATGGATACAGAGATTATTGATCCCTTACTAAGCACCAGGGTACTCCAGCAGCTCTGCATGTTTCATATTTTATTGATGGAGCTGGAATATCGTTAAAGGGAGAGGTGAGATCAGATCAAATCAGTGCTGAGAGAATGGAGTAATTTCATAAATGCAGTGTATTATGTTACATAACCCATAGGAATGTGCAGAATTGCCTTAAATCTATTGCCTTTTCAAATTCCTTCTGAGTACTTTTGCCTAAACCTTTGAATCTGTTCATTATCTGCAAGGAGTTTGGGGCCAGCATTCGTTATTTCGTGTCTGATGTGCTTCAGCTGGACACAAGAAGTTGTAGAGGAAAAATTTGCTGAGACCAGCCAGGGAATTAGAAACTGGATTTTGAATCGCACTTGGGTTTAAAAAGCACAAATGCCAATCTCTGTTTTGTTTTTATCTGGGAATTTTGTACAAATGCATCAGGAGAATGTGATTCCTGTTTTCCCTGGATAGAGTGAGGAGTGCCCAGAGTCAGGGAGGCACTGGGAACAAGGCTCAGAATTCACACGTGTCATAAATAGCTTTCACCAGGTTCCAAAGCCCAGTTTGTAGCAGTGAGATGGCAACTGCAATTCTCCATCTGCTTTTAAAAAACGAGAGGGAGTGTTACAAGAGTAGTAAAAGAAAGGAGAATGAGAAAGAAAGCCATGATTGCTGCTACAGAAAAGTCAAAAAGCTGTCAGCTCAATGAGTGCTAATTTCTGGAGATGCTCAAGAGCTTTAAAAGCAATGGTTCATCAACACATTATTGCATAGTTATAAGGCCATTAATACAAATGACAGAATCCTAAATTTAGCCTGTGATGTTCCCAGCAGTTCTTGCCCAATCCGATGCTGAATGTGGCTCCACTCCCCGGTCCAGATTCCCCCCGTGGCACGTTGGGCTCTGTCCGAGCCTGGCCTGCTCCCTGGTCCCAGCAGAAGCACCAGGCTCCTGCCCTGCCTTCCAGAATAATTCAGCAGGCAGGCTGCTCAAAATGCTAATTAAAACATCCTTGATGTAATCAGCTGGCAGGTGGAAGAGTAACAACTAAAGAGATTTGATTATAAGTGGTTCTCAGAAACAGGGTAAGCAACTGATAGCCAGGTAGAAGTGCTGCTTTGTTTATGTAGCATTTATGTAAATGAGGCTGTAATCAAATATGCACTTGCATTTTCCTCACAGGCCTCAATTAACCTTCCTTTTCTCTCCCTACCACATCATTTTTTTAATACAAGGAGACTGCATCTTCCAGTGAGGGCTCTGTACACTCTGGGTCACTGCAAGTGAGTGAGTTTTAGCCCATTCACGAATATTTAAAGTATTTTAATACTGTTTTTTTCAACATGAACTTTCTGAAGTAGCTGGGCATAAAAAGTAGCTGGAGGTCAGTCAATTAAAATAAAGCAAGCTTTAGACAGCAGAAGAGCTAATTCACCATGTGAAGACATCTGAGGACTCTCTTCATTGAAATCCAGGCAGAAAGAAAATTTCTCCCTTCAGCTCTCGATGCTCAGATGAAGAAAATGTGACCTCTTGGGAAAAAAGCCCAGCAGATAGTTTAGATGTCATCTCATCAACATATTCAACTCGATGTCCTTGGAAACACACCAAAATAATCACTGCAAAAATATCTTCTTGATTTTTGAGCGGCTTAGGATTATGTTTTCCATCAGAAAATCCACGTTAAAGTTATCGTTTCTTTCTTACTGTTACGTTAAGCTGGATCTTCTTTGTGCTGCTAAAACTCACCGACCTTTAATCTCTGATGTTCTCCCTAATCCTCCAAAAAACCTCACGTGATTCCTGCCAGAGCCTTCCTGGATGTTCTGCTGGGATGTAATCCCTCCTGCAGCAGCAAAATGCAGTTAACTTCCTCCACTGATACCCATCATCGTATCGGTTACTGCAGCACAGAGATACCAAATACCTCAATGCCTGAAATCGCCCTTGCTGGTCATTATTGGTGAAAAAACCTCACAAAACCCTGGGTTCTGAAAGGCCTGAAATGTTTCTGCCCATGGGCTTTTGCTGAGCAGGTTAAAAACTCTGCCCCTGGACTGATGACGCCTTTTGTTTGGGTTTTAGGTGGAGATCAGCCCGCTGGAAAATGCCATCGAGACCATGCAGCTGACCAATGATAAGATCAATAATATGGTGCAGCAGCACCTCAATGACCCCAACCTCCCCATCAACCCCCTGTCGATGCTGCTCAACGGCATCGTGGACCCCGCCGTCATGGGGGGCTTCGCCAACTACGAGAAGGTGACGCCAGAATTCCGTCAGGATTCCCTGTCGGGGTTCCCTGTTGAGATCCCCTGTCAGATTCCCTGTCAGGATTCCCTGTCAGGATTCCCTGTTGGGATCCCTGTTGGGATCCCTGTCAGGATTCCCTGTCGGGGTTCCCTGTTGGAATTCCCTGTTGGGGTTCCCTGTCAGATTCCCTGTTGGGGTTCCCTGTTGGGATCCCTGTCGGGGTTCCCTGTCAGGATTCCCTGTTGGGATTCCCTATCAAGATTCCCTGTCGGGTTTCCCTGTCGGGGTTCCCTGTCGAGGTTCCCTGCTGGGGTTCCCTGTCAGGGTTCCCTGTCAGGATTCCCTGTTGGGATCCCCTGTCAAGATTCCCTGTTGGGGTTCCCTGTCAGGATTCCCTGTTGGGATCTCCTATTGGGATTCCCTGTCAGGATTCCCTGTTGGGATCCCTGTTGGGATCCCTGTCAGGATTCCCTGTCGGGGTTCCCTGTTGGAATTCCCTGTTGGGATCCCCTGTCAGATTCCCTGTCGGGGTTCCCTGTCGGGGTTCCCTGTTGGGATCCCTGTCAGGATTCCCTGTCGGGGTTCCCTGTCAGATTCCCTGTCGGGGTTCCCTGTTGGAATTCCCTGTTGGGGTTCCCTGTCAGATTCCCTGTTGGGGTTCCCTGTTGGGATCCCTGTCGGGGTTCCCTGTCAGGATTCCCTGTTGGGATTCCCTATCAAGATTCCCTGTCGGGTTTCCCTGTCGGGGTTCCCTGTTGGGATTCCCTGTGAGATTCCCTGTCGGGATCCCCTGTTGGGATCCCCTGTCAGATTCCCTGTTGGGATTCCCTGTCAGATTCCCTGTTGGGATCCTCTGGCAGATTCCCTATCAGATTCCCTGTTGGGATCCCCTGTAAGGATTCCCTGTCGGGGTTCCCTGTCGGGGTTCCCTGTCGGAGTTCCCTGTCGGAGTTCCCTGTCAGATTCCCTGTTGGGATCCCCTGTCAGATTCCCTGTCGGGGTTCCCTGTCAGGATTCCCTGTTGGGATTCCCTGTCAAGATTCCCTGTTGANAGCTGGGGTTGTTCACCTGGAGAGGAGAAGCTTTGGGGTGACCTCGCTGTGGCCTTGCAGGGCCTGAAGGAGCTGCAGGAAACCTGGAGAGAGACTTTGGACAAGGGATGGAGGGACAGGACACAGGGAATGGCTTTAAGCTGAAGGAGGGGAGATTTAGATGGGACATTGGGCAGGAATTGTCCCCTGGGAGGGTGGGGAGGCCCTGGCACAGGGTGCCCAGAGCAGCTGTGGCTGCCCCTGGATCCCTGGCAGTGCCCAAGGCCAGGCTGGACAGGGCTTGGAGCAGCCTGGGACAGTGGGAGGTGTCCCTGCCATGGCAGGGGTGGAACTGCATCTTGAAGGTCCTTTCCAACCCAAATCACTCTGTGATTCCAGAATTTTCACTTCGTGTTTGTAGCTGTTCCTTCGCAGAATTTTTAAGTTAATCAATTTATCTTCGCTGTAGCTCATTCTTCTGGTAGTAGATGTTTCATTTTCTGAAATAAGGGCTCATTTCTCTCTCTCTCTCAATTAGGCTTTTTTTACTGAAAAATACATGCACGAGCATCCAGAGGATCACGACAAGATTGAAAAGCTGAAGGATCTGATTGCTTGGCAGGTAAAAAACCTGAAGTCAGGTTTGGCAGAGCCACCTGCTCTGAAAGGCAGCTTGCTGTCACTTTGGAGGAAATTCAGACATTATCCTCACCTTGGATACATTTCCTTGCCATTTAAATCTGTCTTGGAGCTTGAGTTAAAGTTCATCTTTTCAAATCTGACATAATTTCTCATTTTGATAAACTTGCAGTGAACAAATATCAAGATCTTTTCTTTTTTCTTTCTTCTTTTTTTCTTTTGTAAACATAATAAGTGACAATCTCTCATCTGTATCAAATGAGAAAATATTTTTCAGGGCAAACAAGAGACAATTCCAATTTTGTTCTACAGTCACATACTGGACATTTTCCTGTGGTCTCAGGATAATTTTATGATAACTGAAAAAATACCAGGTTGATTGGAAATAGGTTTTTTTTTCCACAGAAGAAGAAAGTGAATCATTGTCTTTTCATATTCAATTCTGTCTTTATTATAAAGAGAATAATTTACATTTCTGTAGATTTCAGTCTTAGAGGTAGTAGAACCAAAGCTACAGAATTCAAAAATAAAATATCCTCTGAAGGCCATAAAACTATCAGTGAATAAAAAAACCTCTTTTGGTCTGGGAAAAAAAAGGCATTTATTTATTTATTTCCTTGTGAGCTTTTAGAGAAGATTAGATTTTATAAGCTTTAAGTTTTATAGAGGAAAATAATTTGGTCCCAGCAGACTGACTTGGTGTCAGCTCTGTGTCTTTGCCTCTGAGAGTGATGCTTCAAATGAATCCCAAACACACTTTCCCTCAGCAAAGGCTCACTTCGGTGACACTTGTGTATTAAAATAATATTACAGTTTGAGAATAGGTATGGCAGCTGATCCCATTGTATTTTAATTATTCAGGGCTTTTAAACACGTAATTTCCCATCAGTTTTGTACTTCCAAAACAACAGGAACCAGAAAAGGAGAAAAAAGGGATCAAGGATTATTTTTATATGTGAAAATCAGAGTCACTAAAAGCCCTTTCAGTGCTTTTGAATTGCCTTGGATTTTTCATGCACATTTAGGGTATCCTAAAATTTAAAATGTTTCCAGCCAGGTGGGAGTCAGCTCTCAAATACTGGGAGAAGGACGTGAATGGAAGCCTTGGAAGGGCTGAATTCCTCCTGGGCTGGCAGTGATGGAAAGCAAAAAGGAGTTTTCATTTTTCAATAATGTGGGGCTTGGAGTTCTGTAGTCACATGGAATTTTCTCCCTGCTGCATAAATCAATCTGGGAATATGAAATAGGAGCCTGACAATTGTATTACCAGCTGACCAGTCAAATTTCATTTTTTTTCTCTCTCCCCTTCCCTCCATTGTGCTGTGGAATTCAGGATATTATCCTTCTATAATTCCTGCCAACTCTACGTGTACATTTTGTTTCTGGCTCTTATTAATTCAGATAAATTCCATTAGCAGAGCAATGTCCATTTCTGTCCTTCTTGGTGCTTCTCCAACTCGGGCAAAAAAATGCTCCCGTGCAAGTGCACCATTTCAAGCTGATCTTTCATTTTAATGAAATGATTGATTGAAATTAAGGCAGAGAAATGAATGATTGATGACATTAGTCACTCTGCATTTAGCTAAAGTATTTACAGCACAGCAAAACAGAAAAATACCACGGCAAATCAAAACCTTGTGCTCCTTCTCCAGAGATGAAAGAACTGCTGCATACCAAAGTCAGGTTTTATGATCATATTTTATGATCCTCTTGTTCGGAAAGATTGTTTTCAAAGATCAGTTTAATAATTCAAATCAATGTCGTGTTTTTCATTCTTCTCAGCCGAGCAGATCGAGATTTAAAAAAAAAAAAAAAAAAAAAAAAACAGCA
>VZTF01005564.1:1174698-1235209 GCA_013397755.1 Cnemophilus loriae | reverse complement strand
AAAAAAAAAAAGAGGAAAACAAATCAGGGAATAATTTGAAGTTGCAGTGGAAGTTTATAAAATTTTAAAATCAGCCAAGAACAGAGTTATGAAATAAGAAAATGCCCTTTCTCCAAGGCCAGATTAATTGGGAATATCCTGAATGTGGGAAAATTCTGCCTCTGACAACGCTTCACGGAGGTGTAAAATCCCATCTCACTCACACCACATTTCCCTGGGTCTGGAAGGGAGACACAGGAGGAGTTTGGAAGTTGGTAGAAGGTGAAACAGAAATGATAACACAGTCCGAAAGTTCTTCCTGCACTTGATAAATGTTTAAAGATTGAGTGGCCTTGGACAGGGAGGTCAGATACCCAGACTCAGCAGCCTCATGTTGTCCTGGGACAAAGCCATGGGACGTTTATTAATTTCAGCTTCTGGAAAAGATTAACAAACCTGTCCTTCTTCTCTTTCTTCTCCTTCTCCTTCTCCTTCTCCTTCTCCTTCTCCTTCTCCTTCTCCTTCTCCTTCTCCTTCTCCTTCTCCTTCTCCTTCTCCTTCCCCCACATTTTTTTCCCTACAAATGATGTCATTTACTTCCTGTAGCTTGGTTTCCCAGCGTGGAGGTGGCTGATCCCTAGGACAGGTTCCTCGGTGCATTTTCTGCCCATGAAATGGTCTCAGAGCTGAAGCTTCAGACCCCTCATGTGCTTCACCGTGGTAATTCCAGTTTTTAAAAGAAGAATCCATTTCAAATGTCAACAGCTCTTTGAAAGAAAAGAGCCAAGTGACCACTTATCCCTCCAAAACAGGAGGGTCACAGTGTGGCCTGGTAATGATGAAAATTTAGAAATTCATTTACTTATTCAGAGCAGGGAAACCTTCTGGTTTCATGTTTAATTTTTACTGAGTACAAATCCATGTGGTTATAAATAAAAGCCACTACATTAAAAGAAAAATTCGTTATTCTTCTCTTTGTAGTCTTTTAGGAGAGGGAGCTCTGTCCATTTAAATAGTGCCAAATCACAGGGAATCATCTTGATAAGATTTCTCGAGTTTGTTCATCTGTAATTCATCTGTGTATTTATTATTCTCCTTCCTAATAAAGCTGCTCCTTCTGATTGCTGCTCAGTCTTATTAGAAAAATCTGTTTTTAATCAGTATTATGATTTAATTATGAATTATTAAGAAGAAGCCTCTTAGCTTGATTGCTGCAGAGAATATCTGAGTTAGAATCAGAGCACTGTGTGGGCTGGAACGGACCTGGAAGAGGAAATATTTTTCCTGAGCTGGAGGTAGAAAACTCTAATGGTGTGTCTGGGTAGCTGTGGGAATGAAAATGTCTCTCTTAAAACATTTCCAAAGGTCAGCTACACCTCCACACTAGGAACTAATTATATAATCCTGTGCTGGCGTGGATGTTTTGTGACAGAAGCCTTGAAGATAAATGATTATTTTCAGTTACAAAAGAGAATTAATTTAATTTTTTTCCTCTTCTGTTTTCTTCCCAGAGAAAATAAAATAATTTTTCTAAGGAGAACTATATAGCTTATAAAACTGTATGTTTTATTAATAAATATTGCTCTGCAATATATATCTGTCCAAGGATGGAGCTCATTTGCAGCTTTAGAAAGAGCTTTTATTAAAGAAAACATCAACTACTTTCTTCTTCAGGGTTTTATTCTCATGGAACTGGGAAAGGATTTGATATTAATAACCTGGTGTGAGACTCATCACTCATCAGTTTGGTGTTTTGAAGTCCAGAATCTGTGGTGGCTTGAGAATGGAATATCCCAGGGGGGTTTGTGCTGTGGGATAAATCCAGTCTGGGATTTGTAGGCAGGATTAGGGCTGTATGAAACTTACAGGACTTTGCCTACCAGAAAAAAAGGGAAATCCTGGAGAACAGGTTTCCTGTCGGGCCTCATGTGCAAGGAATGATGATGGTCACTGTGATCATAATGATAATTCTTGTCGTTTTTAATACTTTTATTATTGTTGCTATTTCTTCTTCTTCTTCTTCTTCTCCTTCTTGTCCTTGTCCTTGTCCTTGTCCTTCTCCTTCTCCTTGTCCTTCTCCTCCTCGTCCTCCTTCTTCTTCTTTTTCTTCTCCTTCTTCTTGTAATCCCTATTATTTTGCTCCTGTCACTAATATGATCGTTACTGCGTGAGCCCTTGCAGTGCTGTGGGAGCGCTGCCGCGTCCCTCGGCTCGGGAAGGGCTGGGCGGGGTGGAGCAGCCAAACTCTGCTTTGCAGATCCCGTTCCTGGCCGAAGGCATCCGGATCCACGGGGAGAAGGTGACGGAGGCCCTGAGGCCATTCCACGAGAGGATGGAGGCGTGTTTCAGGCAGCTGAAGGACAAGGTGGAGAAGCAGTACGGAGTCCGCGCTGTCGTAAGTTCCCTGCCAATTTCTCCTTTCCACGATATCTGGAATTTCCTTCAATTGCAGCAACTCTCTATTCCTGTGTGATGATTCCATCGATTAAAAAAAGCAGCGTAGGTGCAGCATTCCTGGTTGTTCCCAGTGGTCATCAAATTATGGACTACTGAGCAGATGAGAGATGTTGAGGAAGCCTCGGTGCTTTCGTTTCCGAGCACGGGAGCAATTTCTAAACTGCCTGAGTCTGTTCCTCGAAAGTCAAGATAATCCTTCGGTTCTGAAGGATTCGGGTTACAAAAATGAATTTAAAAATGGGCACTTAGCAGGATTCCTCCAGAGCTGAATGTCACCTTTCCCTAGTGGAATTCCTGCAGGGAAGGGAGGGCTGCGCTGCTCTGTGGTAGCGTGTGGTTGTACCTACACCAAGTGTAGTGGCAAGAAAACCACAGCTCCTACTTTGTGAGTTTAGAAGGACTGAAATTCCTGCTTTTCTCATTCCATCAACTTATTTCCAGTTGCTGCTTCATCCTTAAAGGAAAGCCAAGAATTTCTGGTGTTTCCAGTGGAGGTTTGTTCTGCTTTTGAGCGCTGAGTGTGGAGGAAGGTCGGAACAAACGAAGCAAACAGCTTTGTAATTCAGGATAGAATTGATAATTCTGTCAAAAATTCATGGAATGGGAGCAAGTATATGATGACTGGAGAAAAGGAGGCTCGGGGGGACCTTGTGGCTCTGCACAACTCCCTGGCAGGAGGGGGCAGCCGGGGGGGGTCGAGCTCTGCTCGCAGGGAACAGGGACAGGAGGAGAGGGAACGGCCTCAGGCTGGGCCAGGGGAGGCTCAGGGTGGACACCAGCAGGAATTTCCCCATGGAAAAGGTTGTCAAGGATTGGCAGGGGCTGCCCAGGGAGGTTTGGAGTCCCCATCCCTGTGGGTGTCCAAGGAATTCCTGGAGGTGGCACTCAGTGCTCTGGGCTGGGGACGAGGTGGGGATCGGGCACAGCTTGGATGCAGTCTCAGAAGGCTTTTCCACCCTAAATCATTCCGGGATTCTGTCTATAGCAGTGACATCTTTTTTTAATGGGGACACTGAGATCTTACAGGGAACACGCCAGCCTTTATGGTATCCTTTAAGTGATGTTCTGTTTGTGGTCCTTCAAATCCCATCTTGCGAATTTATATATTCAGGAAAAAGTTCAAACAGTAATTTATTCCCAGGGAGAACAGAAGTAATTAACATTAATGATACCTGCCTGTCAGTCACTTCAGTAATATCCATTTACATCATCACGGAGATGACTGGAAAGTGGTGTTATCTCTCGAATTTCACTCTACCCACCAGTAAGAATTTTCAGGATTGATGGAGTTTTATCGCTTCTGTCTTCTTTGTACAAGGCCAATTTACCAGTAGTTGACAGGGTGGAAAATATACCTGTAATTAAACAGCATGAGATTCTTATTTGTTGACTGCAAGAGTTCAATTATTTTATGCATATATCAGTTATTAATGACTGACAAAGCTTGGAGAAATATTCAGAACTCTGAAATTGTCTGAAACAAAACCAAAACTTTCATATATTTTCTTCTTAACCTGGTGTCACTCTGTAAATTGGCTCTCCTGATATTTTTGATGTAAAGTTTCTCTTTGTGGGTTTTTACTTTGGATTTTTTTGGTTTTTTTCAAGTCCATTTCATTGAAATACATTGGCAGGGCAGTCACAATGATGGCAGAGATGCATTAAAAAATTATATGTAAAAAGATTGTTTTTTAAAGGCAAGATGTAAAAAAGCGTGGAAATACCACTGGAACAAAGGAATTCTTGGAATATGCTTAAAATTATACAAGTGCCTGTGAGGACCTAAGTATTTCTTTCTAGTCCTTGAGATGGATTTCCTTTAGAACCTATTTCTTCGTTGGTAAACATGAGGTATTGCTTGTGATTAATTCATTAAATAATACCAAAGTCTACCTGGAAGAAAATCTGTGGAACCTCCCCACGTTCCCTTTGGCACGTGGATGCTGGGTTTTTTTGGGATTGAAGCAGTAAGGTGTGGCGTTTCTGCAGCTCTCCAGCCTGGACGAGCGGCGGGGCAGCCGGCCCCGCTCCATGGTCCGCTCGTTCACGATGCCCTCGTCGTCCCGGCCGCTGTCCGTGGCCTCCGTGTCCTCGCTCTCCTCGGACAGCACTCCCTCCCGGCCCGGCTCTGACGGGTGAGTGGGGAATCCTCAGCCAGGGATTGTCCCTAAAGCATCCTGGGCTTTCAGGGTGGTTGGCGTTCTCAGGTCTCGGAGCTGGAACCAGCTGGGAGAGGTGGGGGTGTGGGATGATCCAGGGGGAGCTCAAAGCCCCTGCCAGGACCTAAAGGGGCTCCAGGAGAGCTGGGGAGGGACTGGGGACAAGGCATGGAGGGACAGGACACAGGGAATGGCTTCCCACTGCCAGAGGGCAGGGATGGATGGGATATTGGGCAGGAATTGTTCCCTGGGAGGGTGGGGAGGCCCTGGCACAGGGTGCCCAGAGAAGCTGTGGCTGCCCCTGGATCCCTGGCAGTGCCCAAGGCCAGGCTGGACACTGGGGCTTGGAGCAGCCTGGGACAGTGGGAGGTGTCCCTGCCCCTGGAACTGGATGAGTTTTAGGGTCGTTTCCATCCCAAACCATTCCATGATTTTTTTTAAGTGACAGCCGAATATTGGCTAAAAACCCCAACCTACAGAGACATTTCTCTCAAGGTCTCCTCTGTTTCTAGGTGAATACAATGCTCTTTTTTGCTCTCTTTAACAAAGTGAAACGAAACCCTCTAAGCATTCAAACACCACCAAAACGCCCCAAAGAGGAGATAAATCCCCTCCTTCAGAGTGTCGCAGGTGTGTGAGTGCAGGAGGGATGCTCTGCAGGCCGTGTGCGCAGCCAGCCCTGTCCCAGGAGCCAGGTGGAGCTGGGCTCAGGGAAGGATTAGCTCACTGCTCAGTCACTGCTGCTCACTTCGGCTGCCAGAGGAAAAGCTGCTTATGGCAAGATTGTACTTCAAGACATATCAAGATATTTCACATGAGAACTGGGAATTCTGTTGATAAGCCCTGTCTCGCAGTCACATCCCTCAAAGAACAAAATAATCTGTTTGCTGGCTGGACTTTCCGTGCAGCCTCAGAAGTCCCTTCTTCCTCTTCCTCCCCTCAGGCACCCCTGTAATCCAGAAATGCAATATTTGACCAAGGCAGCAGTTTTTTAAAGCTTTTTGAAAGGCTGCTGATTTACAGGGATGTGCTGGAAACTCCTGTGGACCTTCAGAGGGGAGTTATTGCCTGACTAGAGACTAAAGGCATCAAGTAAAATTAAATCCAGCACCTGAGGAGCAACAGGATGCTTGCCTTGATTACAAAGAGTTTATTTAGTCGTTGGGAAGAGCTGCAAACAGAGCTCAGCTCAGCTCTCATTCCATTGCCCTCTGGAATGATTTCACACATTGGTGTAAATGTGGGACGGCAGAGATGATCCTGAGTTTTGACTAATTCACCACAAAGTTGTCTTGCTGGAACTTGGGCAGAACAACCATCCCAGGTCAGCGGGCAACTTTGTTTTATCTCAGAAGAAAAATATTGCTTCTTTCCCTGCCTCTTTCTGGTTTTCCCTTCAAAATCTTTAAATATATTTTGCTTTTTCATTGGGTATTATTTATTTTCTTCAGTTTCACCTCTCAGCTTTGCTGTGGTAGGTGTCACTTGGCAGTTTGTGAGGATCTGAGTCTCCTCAGAGTGTATTTTTACAAAGACCCCACAAAGATCACGGTGCAGCTCAGCTCCTGCTCCGAGCCCAGGGCAGTACATGAAAATAGAATGAACAACTCTTGTCACTGAGAAGACCTGAAAAAAAACCCCTCATTTTTATGATCAGTGGAGCAGGAGAAGAAAAACCATCAGATGTAAATAATACCATGAAAGACCTCAAAAATTTAAGTGGCTGTAAAATCATGTGGGTGCTTTGGCGCTGAAGTTCCCTCCTGTTCCTACTGTAGTTGCTGGGGTTTATAGTCAGTTCTCCTCTCTCTTTCCATGTCCCCCCTCTTCATAAATTAATTTTGAGAATATAAATGAAGCTAGAAAACAATCAAAAATGAAGCTAAAAGGGCATCTTATCCAAATCACCCAATTTCTATTTTTTACCATTTCCAGCTCCTGCTCTGAAGCTTTTAAACAGCAAAGACTCAAAGCAGACTTTGACACAGGGCGTGTTTTACAACTCCCAACTCTATGTATAAATAAAACTGACTTTTAAAAAGGGCCTTGGGTTTATTCCCTGCTTAAAATGGGACTTAGAAGTACAAATGTGAGCACTTGCACTCAGCGGTTGAAAGCAGGAGAATCCCAGGGTCCGGTGGGATTTGTCAGCTCTTGGCAATCCTAAAGTGCTTCCAGTTGGAGCACGGTGTGCTGACCCATTTTAGCACATATCCATTAATAATCCCAATAATTAATAGTCCTCATATAGTGCTTGGAAGGGAGGTGATTAATCACTGTCTGAAGGATGGAAATTCCTGCTGGAAATTTGCAGTCGGCCTCGGAGGCGCTGGCACCGCCCCGCCCAAAATGCACAACTCAGGGGCCTAAAAAATCCTGGTGCTGGGAGAGCTGGGCTCTGCTCTGGGCTCTGCCTCTGAAGTTCTTCGTGGCTCTGGGCAAATTGTTGCCTTCCCTTTTCCCTGTCTGTAAAATGGGATGAATGAACTTGTGGCTTTGTTCCCAGCCTGTGGGATTCAGGCTTTGGGAAATGGTTCAGGGGCTGCTGTTGCAGGTGCTGCTTTGAGCATCTTCCCATCAAATGGGCTGATGTAGAGTGGAAACAACAATGAAAAATAAGAATAATTTGGGATATTGTTGCTGGATGTTGCTGCTAACGGAGGGGATTAGGATAATGTCACTGCAAATTGTCTGAAATAGGAATACTCTGGTATTTCACAGCAGAGATTGTGGCCTGTACCCCATGGCATGGGAAGTGCTTTTCCAGGGTTAAAGTGTCCTTTGGGAATTTTTGGGTGTGTTCTGGTTTTGTAAGGCAGTGGTTTGAGACAGTCTTAAAACCTGCCAGTGTGATTTTGTCCAGGTGAGATCTTAGTGGTTTTCTTATATTTATAATATAAAATAAGTTATAAAATACTTTGTCCAGCTAAGAGTGCTCCATCCCTGGAAGTGATGCCTCATCCCTGGAAGTGTCCAAGGCCAGGTTGGAGCAACCTGGGATAGCAGAAGTCCCTGCCCATGGCAGGGGTGGCACTGGAGTTTCCAGGTGCCACAGCAGGCAATGCTGAATGAGAAACCCATTTTTTATGTGAAATTCAGGAGTTTGTGCAGCCACAAACCAATAAATTTACTGCAGAGCAGGGAAATCTGCAGCTCTGCTTCTCCAGCAGTTCTGCAGTAATGTTTATTATAAGACAATTATGATTGTTGTGACCTTCTGCCCCCTCCTTCTCCCTCTAATGAGTTTTCCTGGATTAGCAAAGCCTCATTAACTCAAGCGAGACTTTGGGAAATATGTAAATAAAAATCAGTTGTTTTGAAAACAGCGTTTTATTGATCTGAGCAACAACATTTTCCTTCAGGTTCGTGCTGGAGCCCCTCCTGCCAAAAAAGATGCATTCTAGGTCGCAAGATAAATTGGACAAGGATGACCTAGATAAAGATAAAAAGGAAAAGAAGAAGGAGAAGAGGAACAGCAAGCATCAAGAGATATTTGATAAAGAATTTAAATCGACTGATATTTCTCTGCAGCAGGCTGAAGCAGTGATCCTTTCAGAAACGGTAACTTTATTAGCAAGGAAAGCTTTATCTAATTCTGAGCCGTGTTCTCTCTCTTTTGAAATCAAAATGTTGATTTTTACCATTTAGTTCCTTTGTAGACCAAAAATAACTCTGAGGGGACACGGCACGGTGTTAATATACGTGCTAATGAATCAAAAATACGGATTTGATTTACAGGGGGGAAAGATCCTCTGAAAATCTTCACCCAAGGCTCTGGGTGACTGTTTGATAAAGGAACAGATGGCACAGCACAGCTGAAATAAACGCTCCCAGCCCAGCAGCCTTTGGAATTGCTGGTTCCCAGTAGCTGGGGATGGGTTTGCTCGTGTTCCAGCTGCAGGACAGTTTTTGGGGGGATGTTCCAAGGTCGTTCCGCTGGCGGTTGCGTGTCCTTGAAGGGCTGTTTGGAGCAGAAAATCCTGAGCGCTTCCTGTTTGTAAGGATATTAAAACCAGGGCATATCTCCCTTAAACCCTCTCTTCTTGGCTTAGATTTAATTCACTGGAACTGTCCTCCAGGCTTAGGTAAGCCGAGAAGCTTGAGCTGGGAAATTGAAAGCAGGGATGTCTAAAGCTGGAGCAGGCAGAGCGTGAACTGACTGTGACCTCCAAATCTCTGCCTGGACACCTGTTTGGAGGCCAGGAGTTTCAAACTTGCCTCCCAGAAATAAATGTAAGGTTCTTTTGAAGATCTGCACAAGTACTTGTAGGGCCAGCTTTGCACTCAGCAGAGTCTTGTCGGTGCTGTGCACTGACATTGGATTTTGAAACGATTTCTGTCTCACCTGTGAGAACTGGATCCTGGAAGTCTTTCTGTTCAGTATTTGTAGGAAAATATTATTTAAGTGTTCAGCCACACTTTCTCTGTTTTCTGGATTTTCCCCTCCTTTTCCACCCAGAGATGAGTTAATCTCTCACTCGTGTCTTGGGACATCCTGAAAAATCAGAGTTCTTGTGTTCGATGTGCCCAGTCAGAAACTCCAATAAAACCCCATGTGGGGGTCTCTGGCTTTTCACCTTTGAAAGCAATGAGTTTTTCCCCTGACTTCAGTAGATTTTGGGTGAGCCTTGGTTTGATTAAATGGAGATTCCTCCTGCCAGATCCAGCCAGGTGAGCATCATCTTGCTGGATTAATCAGATTTCCATGTCCCATCTTTCTGCTGCAATGCATTTGGCTTTGCACATTGCAGCAGTTGTATTTTGACTGGTTGAGGACTGGGATCACCGTGGCAGGACTTCCACTGGCATCTCCCAGATCCCAAAAGGACCAACAGAGCTCGTGGGATGTCACAGAAGAAGGAAGTTGCATTTCAGGGCAGCTGAGGAAGTTGGGAGGCATCCAGGGATGTCACTGCGAGGCCACTGTCAGCTCTCAGAGGTCTTGGACATTGGAAAAGCTTGTTTATGACTGGAAAAATGCAAATTGTAGCTGGAAAGGAGGGCAAGATAACCACTCAGGGCATATTCCCATTTGTCATCTGAGTAAAAATCAGCAAAGCCCAGCATGGTTTGACTCAAGTTTTTCCAGTCTTCCCAGTCAAGAGCTTTCAGTGGCTGACTGGTGGGAGTAATATTCCCCTGGTTATGGAGAGGGAGGGAAATGAAATGTCAGAACTGGTTACTTACAGTTACTTCGAGCTTCTTCAAGTCCACAGATCAATAATATGAAAAGCAGTTTGCTGTTGAGAGAAAAACTCTCCCTTTTCAGCCTCTGCAAAAGCCTCGATGAGCTCCAGGACGACCAAATCAATTTGGAACGTTTGGTGTGAGTGGGGTTCATTTTTAGGTGAAGCAGAAGAAACACTTTTGAGATCCGTTTACACGAGTGCTTGCCCGATTCCCACTGCTGCCTTGTGGAATTTTGAACAGATGATATCAAGGATAAGTTTAAAGATAAAATTGGTCTTAAAATTTTTGCCTGCTGGAGGCTTTCCCTGTTAATGAAAGGAAGGGAAATTTGGTAGGAATTCAGCTTTTCCAGTGTTCAACATTGGTGTGCAAGTTCCCTTTTTAAGCTGAGATTACTCCCAAAGCACTGTTCCTACTGTGTTGTATGAAGAAAAAGACATTTTGCTTTCTCCTGCATCAAGAACTTGGAAGAAGAAAGTTTGCTGGATTAAAAACGGAGAGGGGAAAAAAGTAAGGATTGTTTTTTTTCCAAAAAAAAAGTTGGGAGTACAGATTTGAGTAGAAATGGAAATTAAACTTTGAAAAGTTTCTAAAGTGACATTTTAGTAATTAGTACTTTTAGTTACTAAATTTTCTATTATAGATGCTGGGTTCATTCTGCTGAGAGTTTTACAGCTCGTTGTGCTGTCACTCATTCGATTAAAACATTTCAGTTATTTGGTGAATTTTTTAACGGATTCTTAGTTCTGACTTCTGAAATATTCGGGGATTTTACAGCAGAAGACAAATTTACAGAGAATATTGAGTGGGAGAAATGCCAGTGGCCATCCCCATCTCTGCAGAGCTCCTGCTGCTCTTCCCAACAATGATGTTGTCTAAAGAAATGAGTGTTCTCAGTCCTATATGGGATCTTCTCTTTTCCAGTCACATGAATCACCGTGGAAGAACATGGGGAGGTTCTAAAATTGCAGAATTATTTTAGATTTGCTTGGAAAAGGAGCATTCAGAGGCTGTTCAGTTGCATGGTTTAAGTACTCTTTCCCAAATTTCACTGCGCTCGCCATGAATTTATTGACTGATCAAACCCCGAGCCTTAATTACATCAAATAACAAAGATAAACTGAGCACTTCAGTATGTGAAGATGATCAGGAATATCTTCATCGTTTCCTAGAGATTTATTATCTCCTTTTAAGTATCACATCAACTTCTTCCACATAAATTGTCCTCGTTAGTGCTTTGATCCCAGGAGCTGAGAGCAAACCCAGCTCTGAGGCCGGGTAGTGAACAGAGCACTCGAAGGCTCGTGTTGGAAATCAGAAGAGCAGGCTGTGTTTTATTGATTCGGTGCTCTCTAACATCGCTCACCATTGATCTGCCCTTCGTTAGACCAGCAGAAATTAGCAATGGCTTCGTTATGGATTGGTGGCCTCCCAAGAGCTCATACTCCTCAGCAGATCCGTGATTTATGTGGAGCTTTCAGGGGAGGCCCAAGATTGTCAATCACAGGAGAAGTTCTCATTTGTTTAAGTAATTACAGAGTGAGTTAACTTGGGGACCTGCCTCCAGTTGGTTTTTCTCTTGATTCTGGTGAGTTCCCCCCCTCAATTAACGTGTTTTCCTTAGTTGCTTTTTTATAATTATCTGCTCCTGAAAAAGTGATTTTTCTGCTTATCTGTTCTACTCAAAATATGCTTTAAAGGATGTGGAAAGCAGAAACCTTTGGAGTCTCTAGGATTTGAATTTTAGCTTCAGACAAATTTCTGAGAGGTCACCTTGAGGTCTTGATGAGCTTTCCAAAAAAAGGTCCGTACTTTGTGGTCGTTCATTTGTTGCAGAAGGGTCTCACAGGCACAACCTTTGATGCAAAGCCTTGTAGGGTTTGTTTTCTGAAAAGAAAAATAAGCACTTCTACATCATTTCAGATTTCTCCTTCCCAGCATACTTCATAAAAACCCAAACACTGGGAAATGACAAAATCCTTTGAAAAAGCCTGGATTGCTGCTGGCACTTTCTGTTTTGTCCCAGTGCAGCACCTTGGAGTAATTCCCCTCTTAACTTCAGGCTGCTGCTCCATTTTCTGGGATCTGTTGGAAATAAAAAGTTCCTTTTTTTTCACTGTGATTCCTGTTACCGTGGGGATGGTGAATGAGGAACATCAGTAGAACTCAGAATTAAACTCAGTAAAAAGAATTGCCTTAACTAAAGCACGAGTGGCCCATCAGATTACAAATATCTTTTGAGGGTTCCTGATGTAAAATTTGAATGGATTATGAAGCAGCCAGAGCAAAAAAAAAAAAGGGATATTTCAGTGAATTAAATATAAGCACAGTCAGGAACCACCAAGAAAGTGTTTCTGGACAGATGATGTCTTCATCAGAAGAGAGTTTCACCTGCAGAGGGTTAAAGAGATAAATTCTAACAATAAAGTAGAGCTGTGTGAGAAAAAATAAAGATTTTGAGTGCCGTGTAGCGTGGTGTAAGGCTCTAAACTTCCTCAGCTGTTACTAAACAAGCGTTTGGGGAATTAGCTGAGCAAACCAGGCCGGGCTGTGAGGAGCTGGGATTCCCTGGGAGAAGGGAAGAACCCGGAGCTGGGAACCAGCAGTGCTGGCTCTTAGCACTGCCCTCGTCCTGCTGAGGAGCAGCTTGCAGCTCTGACGCTCGTTTCTCTGCTTTCCTTCCCCGTGTCCCTGGTGTTGTCCCCCAGATCAGCCCCCTGCGGCCGCAGAGACCCAAGAGCCAGGTGCTGAACGTGATGTCCAGCGAGCGGCGCTTCTCCGTGTCGCCGGCACCGCCCGGCTCCCAGCTGACCCCACCTCCCATCACCCCTCGGACCAAACTCGCCTTCAGCATCCAGCCCAGTAAGTCTTTCCTGTGAAATCAGTTCCTTTCGGTGTGGAAATGTATTTCCTGAGCGTTTGTTCCCACGCTGGTTTGAGCCGAGTGGCTCCTTTTGCCGTCGCCGGGGTATTTCTTGCACCTGGTGTTGCTTAACCTCTTACCTTTGCCAGCAAAAACGAATTCAGTATTTTACAAAAGCGAGCAAAATCCTTGCACTGAAACAGTTTCTTTTCAAGCAATCATTGCCAATTAATTAGGTGAAGAGTAACAGTCAAAAATTCGTGTTGTGCTTGATCCTATATTGAGTGTTTTGGAGCACAAAGGCTTAAAAAGCAATATTTTTTTTGTAATTGTACGTTAAAAAAGCTTGTCTTTGATACGTTGTGAGTACAAGCCAGAAGGGAAAATAAAGGTCAGGCTTTTTGAAGTCGTTTTTGTTTGACACTGACATCTATCACTCAGCTTTTCTGTAAAATAGCATCTGTTTGCTTCAGTCTGCAGCAAACCCTATTGCAGCACTGGGTGTGATCCAACACCTATTTCTTTCCCAGTGCTCTTTCCCAAACCTGTTATTCCGAGTTTGCAGCTGCCAGCGTGTGACAAAAAAGCAAAAAAAAGATGGTTTTGATACGTGTACCCAAATCCTACTCCAGTGGTCAAGAGTTCAGTGTTAGTAAGGAGGAGAAGACATGATCAGTCTTAAAAAACAAATCTTGTCCCATCAAGGTCACTGCTTTATTTACTGGTTTTGATACTTTAAAACTTTTTTCTTAAATAGTCAGACACCCAAAGCAAATATTTTGATTACAATGAACTCGTAACTCTCACGTTTCTTTGCAATTTTATTGCCAAAAACTACCAGTATGCTAAAAAGTGAGAATAATGAGAAGTAGGGGAAATATACTCCTGCAAAAGATATTTTTAATTGGATTTTTTTCTTCTTGTGTACATTTTATTAACACTTAATTGGATTTCTCTTGTAAAAAAATACCTGAAGTTGCTAGGTATATCTGAGAATATTCATGTGCTGGAGATTGGTGGGTGTTATGTAAAATAGGATCAGCTTCTTGCACTGGTCTGAAATCGTTTGAGGAATTACAGTGATGAAATTTTTTAGGAATTCCGAGGATAAAGAAGTTCCTTCAGAACCCAAATTGGCTAAAAGCAGTTAATGGGTTGCTAAGCAATCCTGGCTGCTTGTTAGCTGGCACTTTGGGAGAAGGGAGTGTAAAATGTGATCGTTAGGGTGAGATGAAAAAAGAGTCCCTTAACTGATCCCTTGCCAGCTCCGAGACCTTCCCAGTGGCACGTGTCCAGCAAGGAACGAATATTCCGAGCACAATCATCTGATGAACCACCTTGAATAATGAATTTCACTGAATAATGAGAGCACACCAGAAATTGGGGGTAATTATTTGTATTGTGACCATCTTAGGGGTGGAGCTCAGCTGAGGAAATTACCAGATCTGCAGCAAATAGGTTTTCTTGGGGAAACACTGAAAATTCTTGAAGCTTTTGTTCAGTGCCTGTTTCTGCTGCAGGTAGATGTTCCCTGGATTTCATTAAACCCTTGGAAAGGTCAGAGATTGGGCAGATCATTGTTTTTCAGGATGGAACCTTGTCGTTGCACCAAACAGTTGCCAGATAAATGCAAACACGTCGCCCGTGTATTTTATGAGCTCTTGCCGTGGGTGGAAATGCTCTGCCCACGTTTGCAGGGATTTATTGCTGCCTTCATCAGGATGAGGTTGGGAAGGAGCCACGGACAGGCTGCAGCAGGGGCTGCAGGAAATTCCAGCTGGAGCAGGAGCTGGGGAATGGAGGGAAAGGGGGGAAGCGGAGCAGGACACAACTGCGTGGATGGTTGGGTTCCATGCAGGTTCCTCAGGCAGAGTTTCCTCCACGCCTTGTTTCCTCTCCGGCTCTGCTGAAAACATTCCTCGGATGTTTCCTGAAAACCTGCTTTTCCATGGATCTTCCAAGGATTTGTTAAAAGAAACAAAGGGTTTGGGTCATTCCTAAAAAAATGGGTCTCACCATCCTCTTGGGAGCACCTCGGCTTAGGTGAAGTTAAAAGTTTCATCACGGAAGAAGTGAGATCGTGTTAGTTGAAAAAATATCATACAGAATGAAAAGCTGAGGTGTTCAGGGTGGGCAAATTCGCTTTATTTTGGGGAAATTGTGTGTTATTACACTCACTTTCAGTTTCCCAAAGAATGTCTGCGAAGACACCTGAGAACATGGCTTGTTGCTGGTAAATATGGAAAGGTTTCTCTTGCCAAAGCAGGATTCAAGGTTTTGCTAAAGCTTTAACTAAACACACTAAAGAAAATGCCATTTCCCAAACATTTCCATGTATTACCCTAAACTGCATGGAAAAACCAACCAAATCCAGATATCAATATATTGAGCTAAGATGTAGATGTTCAGTAGTGGGGGAGATGTGCAGGACCTGTGCGGAGGAGTTGTTTTGTGACATTAAAGGTCTCAAATTCCTGAGCTCTTTAGAATGGATGAGGAATTCATCCGGAATGGACAGGGAAGTTCATTCCCAGCATCAATATTCAGTTCCCAGTGCACAGCGTGGTCTCCAGCTGCAGTTTAATTCCATGAGCTGAGCAGGAGATTCTCATGGAGATCCGTAAGGGAAACTGAGGAATGTCTGGGGAATGGAGAAATCCTCTCCATAGAAAGGATAAAAAACAGGAGCAATGGAAAAAGCCATGAGAAATTCAGGTCCAGGTGGACAAACAACATTTTTCAGCCTAATGGAGAGGAAGCCACTGAAAATGTGAAGTCCCAGGATGGAAAATAACCTTTTTTCAGTGAAGCCAAGAGTTCACGTGGAAGGATGAGGAGTAAAATTACAGTCTTGAGTGCCAAATCAATAGAGCCACCTTAGAGTTAAATCGTGGTAGTGAGAGGCCATTTTAGAGAACAATAAAATCACACTTTTAATAAAATATTGATATGAACTTTGCAATAAAAACATCTGCATAAACAAGTCCGCTCTTGTTTCACAAATCACCCCAGTAAAATAAAATAGAAATCACCTTTTTTTTTTCCTTTTCCTGAATAAAATTCCCTCATTTATAAAAAACCATTTCAGTTTCTTATCTCGTAGAGATCACAGTGGGTTCTGTTAAAGTGACTGAATTGAAATGAGTGTATTAAAATGACTGAATTACCCTGAAATACACCATGGGGGATTTCTCCCCAAAAACCTATGTATCACTCAGGCCTCAATAAACTTTATTATCCCTCAGGCTATTTGCCTCTCCAGCACATACCTGGGAGGATTTATCTGCTAAGAAAAGGGAATTTTCTACCCAGCAAACAGGAATAATAAATGTTTGGCACTTTCTCGTGCGTGATTTTATTTACCCAACAACTAATGGCTGCTCATTTGTTATCGTTACCTGGAGCCTGAAAGTTTTGGAGAGAGATGTACTTAATTCCAGGCTTTCATTTGTGCATTTTATTAACAGGGAGCTTTTATTTTACTGGGGGAAAGTCAATAAAACTTAGCCAGATTATATTTTCTTCGTGCAAACTTTTTCTTCGCAAAACTTTTATTGTGTTTTAATGGACAAGGTGAGCTTGGGGCTGGGAAAATGTTATTTTCTAAGCTATGAATATTTTGGTGGGAAATACGAAACAAAAGTTATGTTTTATTAAAAACAGGGGGTTGTTCAAGTATTTTGAGGGCATTTTAAAGTGAGTCCAAGGCCAGGTTGGACTTGGAGCAACCTGGGATAGTGGAAGGTTTCCCTGCCCACGGACTGGATGAGCCGTGAGGTCCCTTCCAACTGAAACCATTGTGGAATTGCAGGGTTCAGCTGCTGACAGAGTTAAGCCAGTGTTGGTTTTTGCAGATCTGGAGCTCAATGGGATGTCCAGCTCCGACATCCCCGACGTTCCCCCTCCTCTGCCCCTCAAAGGAAGCACGGCCGATTACGGGAACCTCATGGAGAGCCAGGACTTGATCAGCCCCACCACGTCCCCGCCTGCCCAGCAACGGGTGAGTCCCCAGGGAATGATCCCTTGTGCAGTTTTGTGTTCCCTGAGCCATCCCAGGGGAGGTGGAATCCTGCTCCTGCATCCCTCAGCTGATCCAGAGCGTCGGGAGCGCGAGGGAGCAGCGGCGCTCGCAGGGATCGACCCGAAGGGAAGTTGGATTCGTTCTGGTGAATTCCAAGCCAAACGTTGTCAGGTTTGTTGGGCAGGGGGCTTTAACCGACAGGATGTACTCTGAGCAGCAAATTGGATTTAAAGCCTTTCAGTCGTGTGTCAGGAAAGGAAATAAAACATGAACCTGCCACCTTCCCTTCCTGGAGCTCCGGCTCTGCCGACATTCAGCCACCACTCATTTATTTCCTTGCGGCAAACACGGGTCCCCTTTGAGGGAAGGAGCTCAGAAACTTCATCACCAACAGGGTTTGCAGCTTTCTGAGGAAAATTCACTTTTTCAGCTTTGTTTCCTGTAGCTGGAAGCTTTTAAAAATATCGTGGTGCTTTTCTTTAAAGCAGCAGTTTTTGAGAAATGCCTTTTATTTTCTTTATGGGCAAAGAAAATACATTTAAAGGGGTGTGGAGGGTTGATCCTGCCTGGTGCCCACCAAAGATGCTCCATCACTCCCCTCCTCAGCTGGGCAAGGTGAGAAAATGCAATGAAAGTCTCATGGGTTGAGATAAGGACAGGGAGAGATCACTCAGCCCTTACCCTCAAAACAAGCTGGACTTTGGGAAATTAATTGAATTTATTGCCAATCAAATCAGAGTAGGGCAGTGAGACCCCGTGAGGTCACAAGTTTTTCTTTGACATTGAAATGTCAAACTTTGACTGAGCTGTTTTGTGGAAAACTTCCCAGCAGAACTGATCCCTTTCTGTTTGCAGAGGTGTTGTCCAGGATTCCTCTGAAATTCACCATTCCAGGGAAATTCTGTGGAGTAATTTGCTTTCCAGCAAATTTCATGGCGACAGAGAGCATTTCTAATCTCAGCAGAGGAAGAGTCAGGCAGGAGTTTGGTTTCACTCTGGGAATAGTTGTGTTTAACACAGATTGTCCCAGTGCACAAGTCCAGCTTTTCCATGGTTGAAATTGCGCATTTGTTGTTGCAGGAATTGAATTTTTTTGAATTTTTTACCATTTCAGGCTGAATGGTATAAAAGAAACAGGTATAGAAGTAACTTCAGGAGGGTCAATAGGGATACCCAAAACACCATGTTTTACTCTTTATATGCATATACTGAAAAATGCTTATTCCCATCCTCTCTTCCGTAGTTGTTTCCCTTGGCTGCCTCATTTTAGTCAATATTTTCACTTTTCCTCTCATTTCCATCAAACTTTACTGCACTTCTAACCTTCTAACCCATTTCCCCAGCTTCTGTCTCAGGGGCCAGCTCTCATTTGTCCTGAATACAAACCTCTAAGTGGAAAATTACAGAATGTACAGCAGGGCTGCCAGGAGGATTGTCTGAGGAATCCATCTTCAGGAAGAAAGCTGAGAAATTCACATTAGGATTCACATTTCTTCAACTCCTTCCTGCATAAACTCCAGAGTAGGAAATTCATTTTGTGTGATGTACTGCAAGGTTTAGGCTGTGGTAGTAGCTCAGGATTGCTGAGGTGAGTTCAGTTTTTAGCTAAAAAGTATTAAACAATGGTAAGAAATAAAATCCTGGCGGCCAGGGGGGTTTTTTCCTGCTTTGTGAAGCTTTTGGAAGGGGTTTCCACTGTGGGGATAGATGTTTTTAGTTAGTGTACGACTCCCAGATGCCATGGGGGTGTGATTTTGGGAGCCCAGACCTGGAGATAAGTCAGCCTGATCTGCTCTGTGACCTTGTGCAGCTCCTGCACCTGCCACGAGCAGCGTTTCCACACCATTAAATGGGAGCTCATAAAAATAGTACCAATACGCTCCCGTGGTTTTTTTGCAAAGTTTTATTCAGCTCTTAATATTTTTGCTCTTTCCAGTCTTGGTTGCTCAGGCTCCTCTCATTTTTTTTTACTACACTTTGTCTCTGTAGGAGCAGAGAAATCTTTAACCCGTTTTTTAACATGCGATGTTGAAGGGCATCAGGATTTAACAGCTCAGAAATGCAATCACATACAGGCTACACCTTCTTATCTAACTGTCCAAAATTTTCTTCAGCATCTGCGTTTTTATAAGCTTTCCAAGACCGTGGAATGTAGTTTCAAAGCCTGGCAGAAGGATGGAAAGCAGATCTGTCCCAGAGCCACATGTCCTGTGCAGGGCCGGGAGCGGGACTGGCTGATCCTTGTGGGTCCCCTCCGCCTCAGCAGATTCTGTGATTCTTTATTAGGTTTAGAATTGATTTTGGAGAAGGTTTCTAATCTTGTAACAATCACTCCGTGCCTTTATTTCATCAGGCTGGTAGGAAGGAAGCTTTTAAAGAACATCAGGAGAATGAGTAGTGCTGGACATGAAAGATCAGATGGGTAAATCGTCATTGCTGCCGTGATTAAATCCCACTCCGTAGTTTTAATGACTTATGTTTCGTGGGTCAAATAGCTCCATAATTCATAACTGGATAATTCTCTGCCTGGTAAACCGATCATCTTTTAAATTACACCGCCGTTGTATCAGGGAAGAAAAATCAGTAAAACCTATTAGAGATAAGATTATGTGAGTAGCTTTTAAACTGGAAATATCTCCTCGTGTGAGGAATGATTGTGTTTTTCACTCTGGTTGTCTTGCAGTGGGTTATGAAAGCCAGGAAAAGTGCTGTAGTGAACTCAAAAGCAGGCAGCCAGAAAGGGATCAGATGCTCCAAGTCAAATTTCAGGCAATAATGGCATTTATGAGACAGCAATCTCAGATATTCGAAGTCCAGTGTTACCTTGGTCTACCTGAAGTCTTTAATCCAGGTGATCACCTCATTATCATTTCCTGATTATCTCTTGCTCCTTGTTAACTCTTAGCCCCTTGTAGATATTTTCTTGCTCCCTGTGATTTGTTCTGCTAAAAATGTCCTTAATAATATATGGGAACATAAAAAAAAAAAAGAAATCTACGACTCCTGCAAGGATTATTATTACATCAAGGGATTCCTTTAGGCACTTATCATTCTTTATGGGTTCATCCTCACCCTTGCATACAAATCAACCTCCTGCTTAGTATTCAGAGCAGGGAGGGAGCTCAAAGAAAATAGACAAAGGAGCACTTGGGTTGATAATATTGGCTATAACACTTCCTAAGCATGGGATAATGGTTGGGATGGGAACATCTCCATCAACCCAGCACAGGTGGAACGTGGCGATGGCAGGAGCCTGCGAGGAGCAGAGCAGTCTTGGGTTGACCCTGTGTTGTATGGGGATTATTCTGGCTGCTCGTTGGGATATAATGGGGTAATATATTCAGATATAACACACAGAAGGCACAACCCAGGGGGGATTTTTCATGTGTTGCAATGCAGGTGCTGCAATGCTGGAAATTCTCTCTTGAATCAGCTGCAGTGAGCAAAAAACGACCTTAAAGGTTTCAGGAAATGCATCGTCCTCATGTGGACAGGGACAGAGAGGCTGGAAATGCAGCTGCAGCTATGGAGGAGCAGGGAATTAGGGAGCACAGCTTCAGGGGTTGCAACAGCAGCCTACAGCTCCTCTGTGATCTCTGCTGCCTGTGAGCAGGGACAGGACCCAAGAGAATGGATGCAGCTGTGCCAGGGGGGCTTAGGTGGGATATCAGGGAAAGGTTCTTCCCCCAGAGGGTGCTGGGCACTGCCCAGGCTCCCCAGGGAAGGGTCACAGCCTCAAGGCTGCCAGAGCTCCAGGAGTGTTTGGACAACGTGCCCAGAAGAAAAAAAAAATTAAAATAGGGGGTTTATTTGCCATCTGATCATGATTTTTTCCTGCTGGAGTTGGGAAACCTTGTGGGCCCTTCCTCCAGTGCCAGTCCCTCACTCTTTGGTGGGTTAAGCTGTTGCTGAGCAAAGAGTTTCTGAAAAATTCACATTTACTTTTTAGTAAGTCTCCAAATCAATGGACTGCCACTGCTTATTCCAGGATTTGGAGTGGAATCTGTGTTCTCCCGTGGTCTCCCCAGACATGTGAGGAGTCTCTCGAGTTAGTTTAAGGAGTGGCCATGTCCCGCTCTCCACACGGGATCAGGCCGTGGTTTGGGCCACGCTGATGTGTTGGTTTATCTCTCTTGCAGGACCCAGGCCTTCAGTGAGGAATGCAGGGTCAGTCTGGAGTCTAAAGCTAATTCTGAGTGTTTTGCTCATCACTCCTGAGGTCTGTTTGTGCACGGGCCGGAGCGGGGAAGCAGCACTGGGGAAATCGAGTTACCCAGTGTGGGCAGAAATACTCATGGTGCCCACGTGGAGAAGTGTGGTTCCACGGAGGGACAGTGGCCTTAGCTGTGCTCCAGCAGAGCTGCCTCTCCAGGAGCCAGCTCCTCCCTGCAGGAGGGGTGCAGACCCCTGGCAGGTCCAGCTCTGCCCTCATCCACTGCCATCATCCCCCACAGGAGCATCCCCCCAGCCAGGGGCCTGTCAGAAATCGTGGGGAAAGTCACAGAATCATCAAATGGTTTGAGTTGGAAGGGACCTTAAAGCCCATCCATTCCCATCCCCTGCCATGGGCAGGGACACCTTCCACTGTCCCAGGCTGCTCCAAGCCAAACCTGGCCTTGGGCACTGCCAGGGATCCAGGGGCAGCCACAGCTTCTCTGGGCACCCTGTGCCAGGGCCTCCCCACCCTCCCAGGGAACAATTCCTGCCCAATATCCCATCTAAATCTCCCCACTTCCAGCTTAAAGCCATTCCCTGTGTCCTGTCCCTCCATCCTTTGTCCCCAGTCCCTTTCCAGCTCTCCAGGAGCCCCTTTAGGCCCTGGCAGGGGCTCTGAGCTCTCCCTGGAGCCTTCTCCAGGCTGGACACCCCCAGCTCTCCCAGCCTGGCTCCGGAGCAGAGGTGCCCCTTTGATCTGCTCTGGGATACTGACCTGCAGCAATTCCACGTTGCCCATTCTGAGGCATTTCCCCCATTGCCCTGTGAGGGGCTCAGGGGTGGGAACACACCGAGTGCGTCTGTGCAGAAGGACCCTTCACATCCCTCTCCCCGAGCCCAGTGCACTCCAGCAAGGGCAGGTAATGGCTGTGCCACAGAGTCAGATGAGACTCTAATAGATGATGGATGAACCAGGGGCTAAACAGTCATTTTACATCAGTTACCTGCTGGATTTTCCACAGAACTTCGCTCCCTGGGTCAAACTGCCAATTAGCTTAAACTGTGTGTAATTTGGTTGCCATTAGTGGAGCTGGGCTGTTCTCCCTGCTGGCTCTTTCAGAATGGGAGTGTTAATCTGCCACAGCCTCACACTCCAATGGTATTTTTCATTGCAGATATTAAATAAGCAAGTTGTTGTCAGGCATCTCAGCTCCGTGCTGAAGGAACAATTCAGTGTCTGAAAGCGTTTTCACAGTCCTGGGTGGCTGATGGTCTATTTACATCCCATTTCTCCTGCCTCTGACCTAATTAGGTCCCTTCATCCTTCCAACCAAAGTGCTTCTCACTGCATCTCCAGAGCTTGTCGTACCGATGACCATTGAATTTCAAAGAAAAAGAGTTGCTTGCACAGGAAGAAATCTCGCGCAGTGCCACAAGGACCGTTTTGGAGAATCAAATTCTGTTTGACTTTTTTTTTTTGTAGTTGTTTCTTTTACCAGTATTCTCTGAATGAAAAACAACTCGTCTCATTTTGCTGCTTGAGAGTAGCAAAAAAAAAATGCATTTTCTCATCTTCTGTAATTGATTTTTACTACATGTAGTGCATTTTATATCTCTCTGTAAGAGAGCGCAGACAAATGTTTTTAAACTTGATTCTTTTCTGTATCAGGGAAAGAAAAAAAAAACCAGCAAACAAATGGGAGCAATTTCATGTCTGAAGCAGAAGGAACAGATTGTTTCTGTGGTGCAGATGTGCCTTTTACATAAGGTTTCTGCTTCCCCTGAGGTCCCCCTGAGTCAAGGATTCTGCCCAAAATAGGTTGGGATGTGAAGCAGCAGCCGCTGTCAGTTTGTCAGGAAGGAAAGGGAAGAGTCAGGTTCACAATTAACCACCGAGATATAAACATGCACTTGGCAAAGAGAGTCTTAATTAAATACAAAATCAAGGCAAACTCTATTTTTATTGCAAAGTTTCTAAGGGGAAGCGCAGCAAAAATGAACTTTCTAAGCCTGATAATGATTCTTGTGAGTGTGGTGTTAAAGGGAGGGAGGAACTGGGGTTGAATTTCTCCTGTCCTGGGATAAAAGGAAGGACGGATCAGCCCTGGGAGCGATGGTTTGGAGTTGCACCAGCTCCATAATGGAATGTTTTGTCTTGCTCGATTCCCAACAATGTTGCCCTGACCAGCGTTACACATCCTACTTAATATATTCATTGGGAGCTTATTATATAAATGAACATGTGCTAAATTTATCCGACTTTCTAATGGAAATTGTAAATTCAATTATAATAATTATCTACCTATCTCTGCTATTTCTTTCTGCCTAATTTGCTTGCAGAATCTGAGCTCGGGTAGGTTTTGAGCTTGTTATTTATAGCATATATATTTAGCTTCTTCTCATTGTATTTGCATTGTCTCTGCTTTTCAGAACCAGGTTTTCAGGGCTGATTTGATTGTTCTCTGATCAATATGAAGGGGCTCATTTGGTTGAGAAATGCCTTTGATCTAATTGAATTGAGAATTATTGCCAATAGAGTGTTATTTAAATTCAAAATGGATTTGCACAAATGATGCTATCAGCAGAGCTGGGTTTTTTTTTTCCTGCTGATGAATATGAAGTTAAAGAGAGCAAAGCAGAGAGGAAGGTTTTATAATTTGTGGTGTGTTTTTGAGGGGCACGTGGTTTGTGGAGTTGGGAAGGGAATGGCAGCTCCAGGAGGAGATGTTGGATGTTCTGCAGACCACCAGCATTTCCCAGAGCTTTCCCAGAGCCCCTGCCTGGATACAGGACTGTAATTAAGCAAGTTTTCAACAGTTTTGGAATCTTCAGATCAGAATTGATACTTATTCAGGTGCCTGAGCAGGGATTCAGGAGTTAACCAAGTTAAGGTGGGGATTTGCTCAGGTAGAGGAAATATTTAATGGTTCTGGCTGTAACACTTCAGAGGCAGATCAGCAGTGGCATTTTAATTAAAAACCAAACAAAATCTTCAGTTTTGCATGTAGTAAAATGAAATTCTTATTTTATCTGCCTTTCATATTAATCTGTTGACTTTTCTGACTCAGAGAGATCATCATATCCCCCTGGAAGTCGGGAATAAGTAGTGCCCGTTTGGAGCCTGGTGTGGGAAATCATGGAATCATTTAGGGTGGGAAAGGCCACTAAAATCATCGAGTCAAACATTCCCCCAGCACCAGATTAAAGCCAGTGGATTTCCAAGGTGCCAGAGAGCATTTTGAAGCCAAGGAGGAAGGTGGGAGCAGGCAGAAAGAGCAGTGGTGCTGCTGGAGAGGCTGGGAAGCGGAGTGGACGGAGCAGAATGGAGAGACAAGCTCAGGGTTTGGGATCCCTCCTTTTTTGCCGTGGGAGAGAGTTGGGAGGAAGGAGGAAAGGTGTAAAATCGATTGGAAAGTGGTGCTGTCCAGGTAGGATTCCAGAAGAAGAGATTCCAGCAAAAATCCAGCCTGCCTGGCTCAGCCAGTTTGCATTCCTGGCTTTCTCCTTAGTCTGTGATCAGTAAAACTGCCTGGTGAAAGCTCGGATTTGTAACCCCGTGCTGGCTTCAAAGCTGCTCGGGAGGGGGTATTTAGTTACCTTAAAGGTTGTTTTTCTTCTACTCTTACTCATCTCTGAAAACTCCCAATCATGAGATTGCAGGAGCATCAGGAGCTGCTCTGAGCAGGAGAGACTGAGATGTCCTGGCATCACCCTGAACCTCTCTTCTTCTTGGGACAGCATCCTTGGGTAGCTTTTAAAAGGACCGGTTTTGTTTCTGTGCACTTCCGTGGGGTTTCTCGGTTGTTTACGTACCAGGATCTTCCTGATCCTGACACACCATCAGGAATTTTGTCCAGCACTGAGGCATTGCAGGTGCTTGGGCTTTTCTTGCAGCGGTGACCAAGGAATTTGGGCAGAGCTGGTGCTCGTCAGGCTGTGCCTGTGTGGAGCCAGCGGCTGCTGCTGGGCTGGGTGAGGCAGCATGGGAACAAACAACTGGGAAAGCATCGTTAGGCTTGGAGGAAAACAAAAGGCCCCGACTGGGGAGAGGGGGAGAATCTTCAGGAAAAACAAAGCCAGAGCAGCGCTGATGAGCTGTGACACTGCAGCACAGCCTCTGGGAAACCTGTGCTGCCTGCACAGGCAGCATGCTGGGAAACCTGCCTGCAAACTGCAGGCTTCTCCAGCTCGTCCCGCAACAGATTTTATCATTTATGTGTTTCAACGTTATGAAAAAAGGTCTTGATTTCCATAATGGCTTTTTTAATTTGTCCAATTAGCTGGTGATTCTAACTGGGGATGCTCTTCTGTTGTGAGATACGTAAAGTGATTTAAAAGATGTATATTTGAACGTTCTGCATTTCTGTTTGGAATATTTTAATTATAACTGTGTGTGTAATAGTAAACTGCAAGTTACTTATCTCTCTAAATGATTTTAAATTGTTTCTTTTTTTGTTGTTTTGGTTTTTTTTTTAATATTTCTGTTCTAACTGTGCAAAATCCAAAACACAATGGAAAAGCAATGAAGCCGTTGCTTCAGCTTGGTTTTTAGGCTCTGAGTGCCTAGAGGCTGAGGGCAATCAATACAGACCAAGAAATCAATATCCTATCATGATATAAAGAGGGGAATTATAAACTTCTCCAGTTCTTTCGAAAGATTTTTCCTGAAATATCGAGCTAATTAATCCTGAACTCTTGAGAGCTTTTTTTTCACTGTCAAAAGTAAAAGTTATATTTAAAAGTAATGGCTGAGAGCATTCGGTGTTCACAGCAAATTCTGCAGGGAGAGGTTTCTGTGAGGCAGAGGGCTCCAGACTTACCTGCTGCCTCCTCCAGTTATAGATGACACAAAAACGTTCCAGAATTCCATTCATTCCTAACATGACCTCCCCAAATTGGTTTCTTGCAGCACCTGCCTCCTCCGCTCCCCAGCAAGACTCCGCCGCCGCCGCCTCCCAAGACGACGCGGAAGCAAACGTCCGTTGACTCTGGGATTGTCCAGTGAAGAAGGAAGCGGGTTTTTTTTCCAAAGATAAAGCTGTAACAATTCATTCCCCTAAGTATTTTATGGTCTGTAATGTTTACCTCGTTCAGGTGTGCAGTATCTAACATTTAGTGCAATGGTAACTCCGTAAGAAATCCATTTCTCGCCACGTGTCGGACCCAACACTACATCCCCCTCTGTTTGGGGTTATTCCCTCCCATAACTTGAAAGAAATCTGGATTTCTACTTGAGACTGGGAACTCCATCAACTGGCAGAACCCTCGTCCTAAACCTTCTCCCTTGCTTCTGGATAACGCCAGGCACAGAGCTGAACGTGGAGATTAAAATGAGAGCTGGATATTTTGTACCTAAAGCATTTGGGTACCTCTGGAGTTTCGAATGAGCAGAGTTTTTGTATCTAATCTCAGTGTATATAGGAATCAATGACAATATTCACATGGAATTCAGGGCAGGAGGAGATCTCCCAGTGAGGTGAAGCTGCTGTAGGTTTTCCCTGAATAACAGGGATTTTAGGCCAGGGTTAAAAATCAGACACCACTGATTTGTGAAATCGGGCTGTGTTACAAATAACCTGATTGCAATGAGCAAAGTGGAGATTTGAGGCTGTCTTGGCCACAGTGACCACTGTGGAGCCATCGAGTTTAAAATGTCTGGTGAGAGGAGGAAAATACCAGGAAAACCTCCACTCTGGACATGAGGCTGCTCAGGGAATTTGAAAGGTCCCCTGGGAAAATGTTTTTGCAGGTGCTGGGGTCCATCAGTGCTGGTCCCTTTTTTAAACATCACCTCCCAAGGGCACAGGAGCAGCAATTCCCAGTTGTTGGAAGTCAAGCAGGTGAGGCAGAGCTGGCTTGGCTAACAGGGATCTCCTCTTGGATATCAGGTGGAAAAGGAAGGTTTGTGCCAGTGGAAGCAAGGTCAGAGGACAGGGGAACAACACAGAGATGCTGCTCCCCACTGGAGGGAGAAAATTCATGTGGTCAAAGCTCAGTTGGAGTTGGAGCTGCCAGAACTGTGGGGGACAAAAAAAAAAAGAGTTTTTTCAAATAAATTAATCACAAAAGGCAGTGTAAAAATAGCATCAGCCCATTCCAGGGTGGGGATGGGCACCTCACAGACAGGGACAGGGACAGGGACAGGGACAGGGACAGGGACAGGGACAGGGACAAGGCAGAGGCGTGTAACACATCCTTTGTCTCTGTCTTCAACATGGAACACAGACCAAGAGGGTCCCTGAGCTGGAGGAGCGTGACCGTGACAATGATCAACTCCCAGTCAACCTGAAACTGCAGGATCTGCAGCCCCCGCGGAACCCCTGAAAATCTGTGGGTCCTGATGGGATTTATCCAAGAATCCTCAAAGATTCATTGTCTGCTGATGTCATCACAAAACCCCTCTTGATGATTTGTGAGCAGTCTTGGGAATCCAGAGCGGTCCCAGCTGAGTGGAAGCTGCGAGGGTGTTGTCCTGATTTTCAAGAAGGAGGATCCCGGAAACTACAGGCCTGGTAAAATCATGGAAAAGATTATTCTGGGAGGTACTGGAAAACACCTGGAGGACAATGCAGTCATTGGTCACAGCCAGCATGGCTCCATGAGGGGAAAGTCCTGCTTGTGGGACCTGATTTCCTGCTACAGCAGGGTAACCCAGCTGGCTGATCCAGGAAAGCCAGGACGTGGAATCTGTTTGGACTTCAGCAAAGCTTTTGATACTGTCTCCCACGGGATCCTCTGGACAAAATGTCCATCCTGCAGCTGGAGAAACACATCGTGGGATGGGTGAGCAGCCGGCTCAGGGGTCGGGCACAAAGGGTGACAGTGACTGGGGTGACACCAGGCTGGCACCAGTCACAATATAAAGAAATATTAAACTATTAGAGAGTGTCCAAAGGAGGCCACGAGGATGGGAAAGGGCCTTGGGGGGAAGCCGTGTGAGGAGCAGCTGAGGGCACTTGGAATGTTCAGCTGGAGGAGAGGAGACTGAGGTCAGACCTCGCTGGGCCATCAGCATCCTCCCGAGGGGAGTGCAGGGGCAGGAACCGAACTCTTCATTGTCACCATCAAGGACAGGACCCAGGGAACGGCTGGAGCTGTGTCAGGGGAGGGTCAGGCTGGATATTGGGAAGGGTTCTCCCCCAGAGGGTGCTGGGCACTGCCCAGGCTCCCCAGGGAATGGGCACGGCCCCGGGGCTGCCAGAGCTCCAGGAGCGTTTGGGCAGCGCTGCCAGGGATGCCCAGGGTGGGGTTGTTGGGGGGTCTGGGCAGGGCCAGGGGCTGGGCTGGATGATCCTGGGGGTCCCTCCCAGCTCAGGATAATCTGTGATTAATGAGCTTTGTAAAACCATAATTGGTGATCAGCCACTGCCGTTTTCATTCAGTTGGATCTCCTGGGTGTCCATGAGGGGGAAAACAAGGAAGCCTTGGAGCTGCCAACGGCACGAGGGTGTGGGAGAGGAAAGAGCAGGCAGGGAGGAGACTCCTGGTTATTCTGAACCTAAATGTTGAGTAAGAAACGGGAAGAGCTTTTTCCTTTCTTTGTTGTGTAATATTTCGTGTTGGATTAGGATGAACTGAACGGAATCACTTTGTCCTTGTGCCATCATTCTGTACAGTGTTTGTATATATGATGGTTTTTAGAATGTTTTAATTTTTATGGTGCCCGCTTTTCACGTAATAATGAATTCATGTGCCTGCAAAGAATGCTTTACGTATTCTGAGTTTCCTAATTGCTGAAAGTGTAAAGAAAAAACAAACAGCATTTTTTTTTCCAGATATTAAGCTCTGAGAAATATCAGACTGATGGGATGGGGTTTTGGGAGGGAGGAAGGAAACTAACTTTATACTCTAGTGGTTTTTTATTGTCATCACACTTTGGTTTTTTTATTATTATCTACAATCTTTTTACTCTTACAGTAGATTGTTTTTAAATATACCACTGACTCAAAAAAATAAACTATTATTTTAAAAGCTTGTCTAAGAAAATGAATACATTCCCTGGGTATTTTTGATCCTCACTGCAGAATTTTGGGAAGTACTGCATTCTGTGGAGGGCTGGGTGTGTGCACTTTCTTTTTTTCAGGACACTTTGCAGGGGGGAACCCATGAGAAAAGTGAAATTTTTTATTGTACTGTTGTGGTTGTCCCTGCAGGTTGGAGCTAAAACACACATCAGCACTAAGAACATCCCTCCCTGTGTGCTGTCCGTGCCCAAAATGATGGCTTGGGTATCTCTAAGTGAATGCTTCAGAAAACAGAAGAGTTTTATGTAATATTTTCCACCTCAGGTACCCACTACACGATGCACGTTGCAAGCAGAAGTGACTTTACACAGCACTAAAACAACACTGTTGTTAGAAAGGCAGAAAAATTGCCCTTCTCATAAAAAGTGGCTCCAGTGGTCAATTACATATTCTCATATTTTTGCCTTAAACCACGGTGTCACTTTGGATCAAACAAACACACTTTTCCTTGCTGTAAAATCAGCTCCCACGGTGTCTCAGGATTTACTGTTGGATCTCATCCTGCAGTTCCCTCTTTGTTTTGTTCGTATAATCCCTGCTCAAGAGGAGCAGGCAGGGAAGGATTCTTGGCTGCAGTCAATCAGATATCCGTGGTCAGTCAATAATGTCTTACAACTTTAATTCTCGAAGTCTTTTATTTAATTGAGAATTGCTTTAGAGGCTGCTTTTGCTGCTGCCAGGGAGCTCGTGCTGGGATGCTGGTGAGTTCTCCTGTTTTCTGTTCCATTTGCTTCCCTAAAGGATGGGAAGAGCTTTCCCATCGACCTTTCAGTGGATGCCTGTAAATTGTATTTCTGATAATGTGTTTGTTTTCACACGTCCTTAGCAAATTCCTGTGCTCATGCAAGTGTTATAATTCGGCCCTGCGAGACTCCTCAAACAAGAGCTGCACTTTCAAATCGGTCTCACAGCACAAACTCCAAATCTCGTCTGTGTGTGTGTTTTACAAATATGCAAGCTGAGCCTGGGAATTGAAAATCAGGCTCTCCGAGCCGCTCTCAGACCTGAATTGTCACCGCTTTTACAATCTGACAGCTCCTAGGCTGTGCAGAACCCAGGCAGAATGAATCAGTGCCCTCCTCAAAGTGTGGTAAAAACACTCTTCAGCAAAGCCAGCAGCTAATTCGTTGCAGGCAGTGAACAATCCACAGAGAGATGTTATTTCCCATGGTTCGCTCTCTTCTTTTCACTCCACTTGGGAGCCAGAGCATGCCAGTGCCTTGGGAATCCCTTGTCACGTTGTTTGTGACACAGCTGAGCTAATGCAGGAGAGCTCGTTATGCAACAACTCAGAAAAGAAACTTCCTTGATTTTAACCAGTGCTGGGATCTCCTGTCCCTTCCACCTGCCCCATTCCTGTGGGAATTCATCCCTAAAGGGCTTCAAGGAGTGTTTTGCTTTCCCCACCCCACGCCCTGAGCTGCACGTGGGGAAGGTGAGGTTGGGATGAGCTGGTTTGTTCATCACCTCTTTATGCTCCCGGTGCCTCCCAGCCCAAAGGTCCCCACTCAGACGTCACTCAAATCAATATTTCTGCTTGCAGAGGTGACCCATCCATCTTTTCCACAGCGGAGCCTGGCCAGGGAATTGGCAGGATCCACAGGGGCCAGGTTTTCACCATCTGGGACAAGTCAGGGATTAACCTCCCCCGGGTGCTGTCCCTCTGCTCAGACTTGAGAGCAGCTCCACAGGGCTTGGTGACACAAATTCCCCTGAAAGAAGCAATTCCGAGGTGTCAAGTTGCTGGATAGTGGCAAAAACCAGAATTTCAGTGGCCACTAATTTTCACTTCTTGAAAAGCAGCTTGAATTCACTTAGTGAAAGTTAACTCAGTGCCAGGGTAAAAAGGAGATTCCTTAATTCCGTTTCCCTGAGTCTCAGTGTGGGAGTGAGGGTGGATTTTGCAGGTGCACGGATCAGTCCCACACAAAACCACTCAAGATTTGTTGGGCAGGGGTTGTTTGCTTTTTAATCACATTTCTTTTCACTGGGAAGCTCAACACAAAGGTCACTCCTTAAGCTGGTTCCTGTAATTGACATTTATGATTACTGAGATGTCTCCCACGATACCACAAATTCTGAGGGTAAAAATGTTTTTAAATTCAGTTTTGTCTTAACATAGGCATTTTTCTTTACCTGGGCTCTAGTTCTGTGTGACTTTACAGAGGGAAAGGATGAAAAGTTTGCAGTGAAAATGAATATATTTATGGTATAAAGGATTCATGTGAGCTCAGGTACATCTGTATATTCATGCACACACATGAAACACACATTTTTAATGTGATGTATCTCACTTCACTGACTGGTTGAGGTCTCCACCTTCTTGCTTCATGTTAAACATCTTCCCTGTCAGCTCTCGTGGCCTTTTTGGGGACCATCCCGTGCCAGAAGTTTGGCGTGGTGTGAAGCCAGGCTGTGGCTGCATCCCCTGCACAAACCAGGTAAGGCTTTTCCAGTTTCCATCCTCACCTTGCCCTGGGATAAATCAGTAAATTGGAGCATATGTAGAGATTCCTCCGTGGAAAACAGAGCAGGCACTTGAGCGATGGTGAGCACTGAAATTCAGGGTTTTCCTCGGTTTTTAGCAGTAATGGGAAGCGTGAGGTCCAGCCGTGCTGACATTTCAATTTCCTCTCGTTCTCCTTTTGTGCTTTCCACGGCTCTAAACTGAATTTTAGGCTTGCAGTTGCCATCTTCTTGAGGATGCAGAAACGTGGGGATCAGAATAAATCCTTGGTTATTGGATGGGGTCTCTCCAGCTGTTCTCCAGTGAGGCTATTTACAGGATTTTTAATTTCGCTGTTTTTTTTTTTTTATATGTATTCTGCAGACATGAATAATTACTGTAAATTGTGTTTCTCTATTGAATGACACTTTTATTTTTCGTTTCCAGCGTGTGTGGCATTGTATTCAAGCCCTTCAAAGGGAAGTGGCTGAATTAAATAACTCATTTCCCAGCTAAGGAGGGTGGCTGTGGACTGCAGTGCTGAGGACTCGTCCTGACCCCCTTGGGATGGTGTTAAAATCCAAATATTGAGAGATTCCTCTGCCCAAATTCATCTGCACGGGAGACCATGTGCTGGAGTCAATAGTTGTGCTTTTATTTAACAGTGAAGTGAGGTAGAGAAAAGAAAGAAAAAGAAAAGAGAGGGGAGAGATTAAGCAGATTTTGTCATCGTTTGAGGGAGCCCTTTCAAGGAGCAAGCAAAACTAATCCTAAATGTGACACTGGTTGCTACCAAGGCTTTTTTGGTGTGTTCTCCTGTTGCTGGCTTCTCTTCCCAGTTTCATTTCACTCTCCCATGGCTGGGCTTGCATTTCCTCAGCGCTGCAATCCCCATTTCAAATGAGCTTCGCCTCTCCATCCTTCCTACGAGCGGTGCCGGATCACTGCACTGACAGCGGAAAACTCAGAACATGAACTAAAAACCTTCCTGGGCTCCAAAAAGAATTCCTTAGCGGGATATGAAGGAAGCTGTGAGAATGAAGAGGGAGCCAGGCAGCGTTCCAGAGCAGCGTGGCACAAATTCCGTGTGGAATCACCGCGACTCACGCAGACACGCAACGGTCGGAGAGGTAAAACAACCCCAGCAGCTCCAGGCTAAGCAAAACATTTCTTAGCTCAGCATGAATTATGCAGCTTAAACCACTTATTAACATCCAATTTAACAGGATGAACATTGGTTTGGGGAGCGCGTTCTTGCAGCAGGAGGAGAAGGCATTGCAGAGGGCAGGAAGTTCGGTTAAGCTGTAATTATTGTTTCTCTGGAAATTAGATGTGTTTGCCTGCGTTTAATTGCACGAGCTCAGAAGCTCACCAAGAAAGAAATCCAAAGAAATCAACCATAAATTGAAAAATTTTAAAAGTAAAACGCCTTCTTTCAAAAGATGAGGCACTTATTACCTACTGGTGTTACAGGAGGCCTGTCCTGAGATATTTTTTACATTTTATTGAGATCTGGTTGTCAATAATATTCCATTTACTGGCTATAAACTTCCTTCCATGAGTTTATTACTGTGTACAGTTGGCAAATAGATTTGTTGTTGCTTTTTTCCAAGCAACCCATTATTGTTGAGTTGCTCCTCAGAGGGAAATAATAGAAAGACATTAGAAATAATGGGATTTTTAAAGAAGTTTGTGTCTTTCCTGACTTTGTGGTCCCTGTGGAGGTGGGTAGAGATCTGTGGGAGTATTTGAGCAGGGAATATAAGTACATATCCAAACACAAAAAACTTTGGGAAGAGACTTTGGGAATTTCTGAACCTCCCATCAGAAGCACCCGGAGAGAAATCAGTGTTGGTCTGGTCTCAGCTGCTCCGTGGGCTCTGGACACGGTGGCAGAAAAGTGACTCTGGAAAAAGAAATCCCTTTTCCCTGGTGTGAGGTTTGCTGGGCCGTGGTGTTTGTGGAAGGTCAGGAGCAGAAATCTTGTCTTGGGTGAGGCCTGGTCTCTTTCAGAGCTGGAACATGGGAAGTTCTGGTTGGTTTGATGGCAAGAACGGGGCTGCAGCTCCTGTTCAGCGGGAGAGCTGGGGGTGCTCCCCTGGAGAGGAGAAGGCTCCAGGGAGAGCTCAGAGCCCCTTGCAGGGCCTAAAGGGGCTCCAGGAGAGCTGGAGAGGGACTGGGGACAAGGGATGGAGGGACAGGACACAGGGAATGGCTTTAAGTTGAAAGTGGGGAGATTTAGATGGGATATTGGGCAGGAATTGTTCCCTGGGAGGGTGGGGAGGCCCTGGCACAGGGTGCCCAGAGCAGCTGTGGCTGCCCCTGGATCCCTGGCAGTGCCCAAGGCCAGGCTGGACACTGGGGCTTGGAGCAGCCTGGGACAGTGGAAGGTGTCCCTGGGTGAACTTTAAGGTCCCTTCCCACCCAAACCATCCCATGATCCTCTGTGATTCCCTGATTTTCTCTCCCACGCACTCGATGCCCGCGAGGCTGTCCCGGAGCAGCTGCAGGACGAGCGCCAGCTCCGTGTCCGTGGGGACAGGCTGGTCCCGGGGTGGGCACTGTCCCTGGCACACCCCAGGCGGGAGGGGCCCGCCGGGTGCCAGGTTGTGTGCCAGGTTGTGTGCCAGGCTGTGTGCCAGGTTGTGTGCCAGGCTGGGTGCCAGGTTGTGTGCCAGGTTGTGTGCCAGGCTGGGTGCCAGGCCGGGTGCCAGGCTGGGTGCCAGCCTGGGTGCCAGGATTCCCTAACGCAGAGCCGCCCGAGTTCAGCACGGCCGCTTGCCCTTCCCGCAGGCCGCTGTGCCAGCTCCAGCCAACACCCCGAAGGGAGGCGGTTTCCCTGCAGAGCTCTGCTCCGCGCTGCCAGCGAGCGCCAACCGTGCCGTGAGCTCGCTGGCAGTGCCCGGTGACCGCAGAGCCCGGCCGGGAGCGGGGCCCGGCTCCCCGGGCTCTGCACACCCCCACAGCCGCGTTTAGGATGTTTTTTCGTTCCTCCTCTTTCTCCCGCCTTTCCCTCCATGGCTTCTGTTATTTAATGAGGGCAGGTTTTATTTTCCTGCAGTGTGGGTCAGCTGGTGAAATAGAAGATGAGTGAAATGTTGTGTTTGCATCGATAAGGTTTTGTTTTTTGTTTTGTTTTGTTTTTTTTTACAAAAATCACAATTTTCCTTTCATTTACTGCAGCTACAGTTTGGGGAGCATCAAACAGGAAACGAGTGAAATGTTGTATTTGCATCGAGAGGTTTTGGGGGATTTTTTTACAAAATTTACATTATTGCTTTCATTTAATACAGCTGCAATTTGGGGAGCATCAAATAGAAGATGAGTGAATTGTTGTATTTCCATCAATAGGTTTTTGGAGTTTTTTTTTACAAAAATTACATTATTGCTTTCATTTAATACAGCTGCAATTTGGGGAGCATCAAACAGGAAATGAGTGAAATGTTGTATTTGCATCGAGAGGTTCTGGGGGATTTTTTTACAAAATTTACATTATTGCTTTCATTTAATACAGCTGAAATTTGGGGAGCATCAAACAGAAGACGAGTGAAATGTTTTATTTCCATCAATAGGTTTTTGGGAGGGGGGTTTTGACAAAAATCACATTATTGCTTTCATTTAATACAGCTGCAATTTGGGGAGCATCAAACAGGAAATGAGTGAAATGTTGTATTTGCATCGAGAGGTTTTGGGGGATTTTTTTACAAAAATCATAGTTTTGCTTTCATTTAATACAGCTGCAATTTGGGGACCATCAAACAGGAAATGAGTGAAATGTTGTATTTGCATCGAGAGGGCTGCAATTTGGGGACCATCAAACAGGAAATGAGTGAAATGTTGTATTTGCATCGAGAGGTTTTGGGGGATTTTTTTACAAAAATCATAGTTTTGCTTTCATTTAATACAGCTGAAATTTGGGGAGCATCAAACAGAAGACGAGTGAAATGTTTTATTTCCATCAATAGGTTTTTGGGAGGGGAGTTTTGACAAAAATCACATTATTGCTTTCATTTACTCCTGCTGCAGTTCGGGGAGCATCCCCAGTGTGGCTGAGCCCCTCTGTTGCAGGTGGGTGTTGCTGATCCTCGGCTCATTTAAAAAAGCAGAACTCTTGTTGTACCATCACAAAAATAACCAGTATAAAGAAATGGGAGAGGAAACTGCTGCAAATCTCAACCTTTCTTACTTCCCTGTGATCAGTTGTTCCCTATCCGTGGTTTTAATGGATGGGCTCATCCTGTAGCTATCAGATTCCTCCTAATTTATCTGAATTTACGATTTCCCAGCTCTGGGAGAGCTGCTCCTTTTCATATTCTTGCCTTTGTGCTTTTTCTTTTCAGCATCTTCCTCTTTTCAGGGCGTGCGTCTCTCTGTGCTTTCCAGGAAGTGCAGCTCTATTTCAGTTTTGCCCTCTGTACCCCGTGCCTGGATTGGGTAAAAGTGCCAAAGCACTTTGGAATCTTCAAATTGGCTCTTCAGTTGCACAGGAAAAATGGGAAAATCCCTCTCTGTGGCCCTCTCCTCCAGGGCAGCATCAAACCTGACAAAGCTCTTCGCTCCTGCAACACGGGGAGCAAATTTAAAGGAAGATCTAAAGCACTTTAAAAGGCCAAAAGCAATAAAAATGCCTTTCTCGAGCTGCATGAAAACAATCCTTTTTTCTTTTTTTTCCAAGGGTGGTGATTTATTTATTAGGAAGGGTTCAGAGAGAAGTTATTTATCATATGTAATAATTAGCCCTGAAAACAAGACCACACTGGTTTAGCTCAATGCTTTGGAAAAATCCATTATTTAGGCCAAAATTTTAAATCATTTCCTCAAAAAATATCTATACCTGGCAACATCCTCATCCTAAACGCCCCGTCCTGAGGGATGAGCTGCATCCCAGCAGTCTGGAATCACCCAGAGAGCGCCCTTGAGGTTTATTTTAGTTCAGTTTTCTTCATTTTGCTTCCGTTTCCTCAGTTTGATGTTGTGCCTGTGCTGAGCTTCACGTTTGGCTGCGTCTCGTGGGCTCCTTGCTCCAGGAATCAGGGCCCTGTTGGCAGCACCTGGCTCAGCTCAGACACAGATTTGCCCTCAGAAGTTCGAATATTTTTGTTTTCTGGCAGCTCTGCCCTTGTCCCATTTGAAGCTGCACCCCCAAAATGAATTTCTTATTCAACCCCCGGTCAGGAGGGACAAGATTTCTCTCTGTAAATCAAATTAAACTGTTGGATACACAGCGTTGGTGCCAGTGGTTTAAACGCATGGAAATCCAAGGTTTTCGTCCCAGTTTTGCTCTCCCAGGCAGAATCTCTGCATCTTCAAGGTTGGAAAACCCCTCAAAGATTGAGTCCAAGCCTTAACACCCTAAATCAAACTCTGAAGTACTTATGAACCATTTTAATTTTACTTTTGCTGTTGTTTTCACTGTTTTCACTGTCACAGCCCTGGGAGGTGCTGCTCCTGACAGGACCTGCTCTGGTACTGCAAAAAAAACCCTAATTTTATAGGTTTTTTTCTGAAAAGTAGTGGCTGGAAGAGCTCTAGGAGAAGCAGGGAAAGGGCATTTTAATGATTACATTTCATTACCTCACTGATGTCACCTAAAATCCTCAATCTTCACCACCCTGAAAATAATGGGAGGTATTAAAGATGCTTCAGTGGGCCCAGAGTGGCCCAGGGTTGTAGATAATGCATCCAAAAATCACAGAATAATTAAGGTTGGAAAAAGCTTCTGAAATTATTGAGTCCAACCATTCCCCAGCACTGCCAAGGCCACCACTGACCCCTGTCCCCAAGTGCCACCTCTACAGGGCTTTGAACAGAGCTGGGCCAAAGGCCTGCAGCTCATTGCAGAGGGAAAGCAGAATGGAAAAAAAAAATAAAATTGGAATTTTAAGTGTCCAAGGCCAGGTTGGACGGGGCTTGGAGCAACCTGGGATAGTGGAAATGTCCCTGCCCGTGGCAGGGGTGGAATGGGATGAGCTGAAAGTCCCTCTGTGAGCCTTGGATTCTGTGATTGTCCAACCCAGACCCATTCCTAGCGGATTTCTACTTTAGAAAAAAATAGGGAGCTTTGGGAAAGCATTTTCCAGATGGGAAAAATGTTAGTGGAGAGTTGTGAAGCTCCAGCAGCAAAAACTGAGCTGTGCTGGAGGGGCTGTCATCGTTCCAGGGAGGGCAGGAGAGGTGGGGGGGCATCCCAGGAATGTCAGGAGAGGAAGCCAAAGCAGAAATCCATTTCTAAAAAAACAACCCACGGTGCAATTTTGACTGACTGGGCTTTTCCTTGTTGTCTGGACGAAGCAGATTGATGTTTTCAGTGAGATTTGGTTCCTGCCCTGCCTTCCCTGCCAGCATCCCCTGGCGTTTCCCTCGGTGCTGGTGAGGAATGTCCCTCGCGAGGGGATCCTGTCACACAGCCCTGAGCTACGTCGGGTTTGTGGTGACCCCTGGTGAAATCTGACAGCAGAAAGAGAGTTCTCTGCACTTGTCTGGTGCCAAAAACATCCCACAAGCTGCACAATAATCCTCGTGATGATCCGTGTCCGTGCAGGGCCTCGTGCCTGGGGACACCTGGTTCCCGTGTGCTGCCCGGCCTGGCCTGGCATCTCCTCCAAAATCCTGGGCACAGCCAGGGCCCCCATTCCTTACCGATCCTCACTGGGATTAGCTGCAACACAAAGCAGGCGTTGGCTTTGCCTGATAAAACCTCAGACAGTTATTTCCTGCATCACTTCTGCCTTCACTGCTCTCCACACCTCCAAGCGCAGCTCTGGGAGGGTGGGAATGCTGCCTTGCAGCCTCTGCCTGCTTGTTCCCCCTCTCCTCCCCAGGTTTTTGTGTGGAATAAAGACCTTTCAGCACTTCCAGACAGATTCCTGTTCCTCCAGCAAGGAGCTGGCAGCAGATCCCAGCTCATGGGAAGCTTTCTGGAAGGCTCCTTTCAGTCTGTGTGAGCAGTCACAGACTTTTCACATCCACGGGTTTTTGGAGAGCTGACTCCTTGCAAACATTGTGGAAGCAGATATTTGGCAGAGCAATTAAAATTTGTGACAACTTTATTCCTGTCAGTCAGGTCACATGTTGGGGGATTTATTTCACCCAGTCCCTGTGTGAAATGCCTTCATTTTCCAGCACTTCCTAGGATAACGTTACTTCATCCTGAAATTTATCTTTATGGGCATTGTTTTGCACCATTTTTTTGCATCCTTGTTTGTTGGAATTGGTGCATTTAGTCTCGTGCTCGGGCTGTTGATAACGATAAAGTGCCTGAAGAAATGGAAATCAAGCTGCTGCAAATCCCAGAACCATATTTTAAAGGATGTCACTGCCACATGCTTCACCCGAGCTGGGGGCAAGGGTCTCATCTGGGGACATTTTTCTATGTCAGTGCTTTTTCTAACTGGCTTTCTCCTTGTAATGATTTCTCTTCAGTTATTTGACAGGCAGTGTGAGTCCAGTTGCTGAAATCCTGGAATTTTCCATCATAATTGAACCTGCATCCAACTAAACATCACCTGGAGAGTCCTGAGCTCGCAGCCTGTCACAGCTCCCGTCACAGCAGCCGCCTGCTCTCTGTTCCACTGGAAAGGAAGCCTGGAAACCTCTTCTTTCCGAGGTAATTCCTTTAATTCACCCTTTTCTAGCTGCAGCCTCAGACTCAAAACGTGTCCATCCCCATTTCTGTGGGCACAGGGGATGGACAGGGATGGATGGGAATGGTCAGGACCTGCTTGCTGCAGACAAATGGAGCCCTTCGTGGGGCCTGCTGTAGGAATTAACCGCAACTTCTTGTCTGAGGACATCTAATTATTAAAACTGAGCATCTGAAGCCTTTGTGGGAGTGTTTTTCCAGTTCTCTGCTCCTCCAGGACAGGGCTGGATAAAATACAGTTGCACTGGCTCAGAGAAGTTCCGTGTAATGAGATGCAAATGTCACAAACCAAATCAAAACATTGCAGTGATCCTAATTATGAAAATAAATGTGGGCCCTGCTAAGAGACGTGAACCATTGCAAAATAAATCCTGGAGTGCAGGAGAAATCACACAGGCTTAGAAGCAAATAACAAAGGGCTCCATAATACAGAGACCCTGTTTGAAATGATAATCTCAAATAATTGAGGCACTTCATTTACAACTGCATATTGTCCCAGGCTTTTCCAAAGATTCCTGAAGCTCTCAGCGATTCCAGGAAGGGAAATCTGCTCCATGCTCTGTAACATGCATAGCCCATGTTTTTGTACACGTTTGGTCTCTCTCTCTGCCAAATTTAAATCCTTTTTTGGGGCAAGACACAGGACTGGGAGGTGCACAGAAAATATCAGACACGGAACTGAGAGGTGCACAAAAAAAATCAGACACAAGACAGGGGTGTGCACAAAAAATATCAAACATGGGACTGGGATGTGCACAAAAAAAATCAGACACGGGACTGGGATGTGCAAAAAAAAAATGAGACACGGGACTGGGATGTGCACAGAAAAAAATCAAACATAGGACAGGGATGTGCACAAAAAATATCAGACACAGGACAGGGATGTGCACAGAAAAAATTGGACACAGGACAGGGATGTGCACAAAAAATATCAGACACGGGACTGGGAGGTGCACAGAAAATATTGATTCATGTTTTCCACTTAACACAGAATAAAATAATTCCAGAAAGCCCTAAAGCCTGATGTGCTGATGGATTTTTCCAGGGGCAAAGACAGACAAAAGAACACGCAGAGTTTTCCAGCAGCATCCCCCAAGGCAGCAGAATCACCCTTTTATTCCCAAGGATGTTTCAGTCCAGGCATTTTTCTGCTTTCTGTGCAGCAGAACGGGAGAGGGGAGCAGTTGATGTGATGTAAAGGAAACCTGGCGGGGTTTTAAGGTTTTTATCCAGAATTCTTCCTGGAAAGTCCTGATGTCTTTGACCTGCTAACCCTGGCTGCCTGGAAATGGGCACAGGCTGCTTCTCCCCTGTTTCATGATTCCAGTGCATTGCTCTCCCTAAAAAATGTGTAGGCACGTTTATTTGCAGAAAAAAAAATGTATTTATATAAAAAACCAACAAGAAAACACCTTTGTCTTGTCCAACAATATGTGAAAGTCTTTTATCTGCGTACTTGACATTCTGTTGACTTGCTCAGCTTCATCCCAAAACATTTCCTGGTGAAATTACAGAATTGCTGTCCAGATCTATTTTGTTTTAATTTTTTTTTTCTCCTTGATGTGGGATTTTGCACTCCTGGGGAAACAGTAATTTTCTCCTCTGCACTGACAAACTCCTCTCCTGGAGCTTTCTGGCGAGATCCTCTCTGCTGGTGGCGTGGAGCTCCCGCAGGGGGTTTCAACTTTTGCCTTCAGGAGGGGGAAAAAAGAAGGGAAAAGTGAATTTGGGGCTCTGCTGTGACTGTTCAGGTGCAGTGATTTTTGCTGTGGGACCAGATTTAGCGCAGTTGCTTTGGCAGTGCAGGATGGTTTGCTTGGAGTGCTTAAACACATGGGAAAAATGGATATAATCTGGTTTGGTGGCATCCCTGGCATTGCTGCACCGCGCTAACATCTTGGAGCTGTGTTTGGGTTTAGAAGGAGCCCCCAGAGCAGGGTGGGATATCCAGGCACTGCTGCTGGGCACGGATTCCCTGCAGGAATGCAGCTCCCAGCCCTGACAGCAGCTTTGTCCCCTGCAGGACAGAATTCCCCCTCCCCGTGCCAGTCTGACAGCCTCACTGCCGCCAGCCCGAGGGGCTGTGGGAGCGCGGATGTGGGAATTGCCATCCCAACCCCTGCAAGTTTTTCCTTTGGTTTGCTGCTGAGGGCATTGGCAGCAGCTTCATCAGCTCTGCTGGGTGGTGTCAGACTGGCAGCACATTCAGAACCTGCCTGAAATTCAGTGCTGGGCCAGGAGAAAATGGGCAAAAGAGAANCCTTCCCTTCCCTTCCTTTTTCCCTTCCCCCTTTTTCCCTTCCCCCTTTTTTCTTTTCGCCTTCTCTTTTCCACTTTTCCTTTCCCTTTTCCTTCCCAATCCAAAGAGTCTGGTTGGTATCAGGACTCACAAAATCCTGCAGTTCTCCCAAACTGAAATCCATGCCACATTCACCTGTGATGGGATTAATTTCACTCCATTAATTATTAACATTTTCTCCAGAAATTGACTTTCTGAAGATCTCAAATCACATCCAACCAGAGCTGAAATATTAAAAAAATAATACTAATAACAAAGAAAAAGTCCAAGCAGTTACACTTGAAAGATATGTTAGGAATCAACTGGCTGCAGTTTCCTGTAATTCTAATTTTGTTTGAGCAGTTGTGAAGGAGCCGAGTGTGTTTTTAGCAGTGTTTGGTGTCAGCTGGATGCAACAACCCTTGATGGTGACCCAGCAAAAACCCCAGAGCTGCCTCGCCCTGATCATCTCAAGCCCCAGATAACTTTTGGATGCTCAAAAATTTGTGCACGTATATGTTGGCAATAAAAAACCCCAAAAACAAAACCCCATTAGGAATGGAAGACTCAATTCTATTTTGCTGTTCTATTTTAACAAGGGAGATGGCATAGAAATTAGTAAGGATGTGGATAAACACAATTTAATAAATGGGAGAAGAAAGCTGCTTCCATCCCCCAGGATGGGGAGTTTATGGCCCTGTGCAGTGTAATTATGTTTAGATGAGGATAAGCATCATAAACTGAGCAGGGGAGGGGAATTCTGAATTCTGGGGGTGAACAGGACCCCACTGAGACACTGAACTGCAGAATTTGTGTCAGAGACAACAGGTGAAGGGTTTTGGTTTGTTTGGATTTTTTAAATGAAGCACTGGAGAAAAAACAACACAAGATTCTCCCGGAGCGGTCCAGCTGCAATTTGCTGTTTGATCACAGAATCCCAGACTGCTTTGGGTTGGAGGGACCTTAAAGCTCGTCCAGTTCCACCTCCCACTGTCCCAGGCTGCTCCAAGCCCCAGGGTCCAGCCTGGCCTGGGCACTGCCAGGGGTCCAGGGGCAGCCACAGCTTCTCTGGGCACCCTGTGCCAGGGCCTCCCCACCCTCCCAGGGAACAATTCCTGCCCAATATCCCATCTAAATCTCCCCACTTCCAGCTTAAAGCCATTCCCTGTGTCCTGTCCCTCCATGCCTTGTCCCCAGTCCCTCTCCAGCTCTCCTGGAGCCCCTTTAGGCCCTGGAAGGGGCTCTGAGCTCTCCCTGGAGCCTTCTCCTCGCCAGGTGAGCCCCCCCAGCTCTCCAGGCCTTTTGTTGACACACTTTTCCATTAAACCCTTTTTTCCTTCCACTTTTCCATGCACGTGAGCTGGAAGATCCCAGTGATTCCTTTAACATCCTTTGTTTGTCTCTTTTTGACCCTTCCAGGGGAGGGGAGCTGGGAGCTGAGCACCTGCAGCGCTTCCTCCTGCGGCTCTTCCAGCTCTCCCCGAGGGATGAGCACTCCGAGGGAAGAGCAGAACATTCCTTGCTGACCTCAGGGGTTGCAGACAGACCCTACAGAGGCCTTGAGCTCGGGATTCAAATCCTGCAGGGATTTCAGCCTCTCTTTTTTGGCTCCAAGGCTTTCAGTGGCTGCAGTCGGTGCCCTGGGAGCCTCGAGCACGAGCTGCAGCGTTTTAGCGTCTCTTGCAAAGCCTGAATTTTCTCTCTGTTTCCCTGTGTTGCTTCCCTGCCCATGACCTAAATTATGAGGAGAAGATATTAAAGCCTGGATTTCAACTTAAGAGCTGACTACACCCACAGGAGGAATTAAAGCCCAGTGTTGTTTTTTGATTGAAGGTAAGCAAGCAGTGAAATGATGCTGCTTTCCTTGTCTGAACTGCTGCCAGCAATAGGACATTTGGAGCAATATCCTGCTTTTCTTTATGGAGTTTTGTCCTCTAAAATCAGTCTGATACCCCAACCATATTTCCATGGCAGGGAAGCTGGAACGAGATGGTTTTTAAGGTCCTGCCTGGTGCTCCTGCCGTAAGTATTCAACGCATTCTTTCTTAAAATAGGCCAAAAAATATCCCAATTTGCAAATTTTTAATCTAAATAAATGCTCTGAGTCCTTGAATAACCCCATCTCCTTTGATTGTAGCTCCTTCATCTCTACTCAGACATTCTTCCACCTGCTGGTAATATCCTAATGGATTTAAGCCTCGTGTCCTCAGCTGAGGAAGGAGGTGCTCCAATGCTCTGGCTGTGACCCAGCTCTGCTCCTTTGGGGCACATCAGGTTGAGGCTGGCCCGTGAGTGACTTTAGATTGGATTTATCCCTGGGAAAGGAGCAGGACTGGATTCCTGCAGGTTCCTCCTGTGTCGGGATCCTCTCCCAGACAAGGTGTGGCCGAAGGGAGAGGTGTGGGATGCATTCCAGTGATCCCAAGGAGTGGTTTCCCAGGCAACTGGAACATCTTCATCCACAGCAGGGAGCGGGGCCTGCCCGGCCAGCCCCGCCGAGGTTACGGCAGCAAACACCAAACACGCTCTGGGGGAGTTTGGGAAGTTCCCTGGGGGAGTTTGGGTTGGGGATGTTCCCTGGGGGAGTTTAGGATGTTCCCTGGGGGAGTTTGGGATGTTCCCAGGGTGAGTTTGGGGTGTTCCCTGGGTGACTTTGAGTTTGGGGTGTTCCCTGGGTGAGTTTGGGATGTTCCCTGGGGGAGTTTGGGATGTTCCCAGGGTGAGTTTGGGATGTTTCCTGGGTGAGTTTGAGTTTGGGATGTTCCCTGGGGGAGTTTGGGTTTGAGATGTTCCCTGAGTGACTTCCAGATGTTCCTTGGGGGAGTTTGGGAAGTTCCCTAGGGGAGTTTGGGTTTGGGATGTTCCCAGGGTGAGCTTGGGATGTTCCCTGGGGGAGTTTGGGTTTGGGATGTTCCCTGGGGGAGTTTGGGATGTTCCCAGGGTGAGTCTGGGAGGTTCCTGGGTGAGTTTGGGATGTTTTCTGGGTGAGTTTGAGTTTGGGATGTTCCCTGGGTGTGTTTGGGATGTTCCCTGGGGGAGTTTGAGTTTGGGGTGTTCCCTGGGTGAGTTTGGAATGTTCCCTGGGGGAGTTTGAGTTTGGGACGTTTCCTGGGTGAGTTTGGAATGTTCCCTGGGGGAGTTTGGGATGTTCCCTGGCTGAGTTTGAGTTTGAGATGTTCCCAGGGTGAGTTTGAGTTTGAGACGTTTCCTGGGGGAGTTTGGGATGTTCCCTGGGGGAGTTTGGGACGTTTCCTGGGTGAGTTCGGGATGTTTCCTCGCCGAGTTAAGGCCATTCCTGAGGCTGAGACTGTCCACAATAAAGAGGATTTGACTGCTCAGGACATGTGGCCCAAACACAGCCTGCTGGTAAGGACCGAGCGGGTGCTGTGAACGCAGAGAAACGCAGCTCAGGGGCAGCTGGGCCAGGGCTGCCCCTCCCTGCAGAGAAACAGCAGTGAGAAAAGAGAGCAAACCCCACACGGCTGAAAATCAGGGAAGAAGAGGAGTCTCTGGGATGATCTTCTCGTGGCCTTTCAGTGCCTAAAAGGGCTACAAGAGAGCTGGAGAGGGATTGTTTTTATTAGGGCAGGTAGTGACAGGATGAGGGGAATGGCTTTAAACTGAAAAACAGTAGTTTAGGTTAGACAGTGGAGGAAATCCTCCCCTGTGAGGGTGGGGAGGTCCTGGCAGAGAGAAGCTGTGGCTGCCCCTGGATCCCTGGCAGTGCCCAAGGCCAGGCTGGACATTGGGGCTTGGAGCAGCCTGGGACAGTGGGAGGTGTCCCTGCCCATGGCAGGGGTGGCATTGGATGGGCTTTAAGGTCCCTTCCAACCCCAACCATTCTGGGATTCTATGAAAACATCACTTTATGCAGCAGAAAAAACCCACAGTAAACACATTTTTTTCGGCTCTCAGTTCATTCTTGCAGAAAATGGGACTGAGCACAGAAGGGCAGCAGGGAACATGAACTCTGCACGAACACAGTTTTCTTCTTCCAGGTCCCTCCCCAGCCCCTCTTTATGCTACAGCACCCCAAATGTGCCAGTGAAGTTTGGGGAGAGGTTCTAGGTTGGGAAATAGCCCTGGAAAATGCAAAGTTATCCAGGCCCGTGTTTCCCATCGCCGACTTTTGGATCAGAAATTGCCCATTTACAGCCTGGAACTACAGGGACTGCAAAGGGACTTGATGTGGCTGAAGAACAGTTTGGCACTGAAAGCACAGACACTGAGATTCACCAGGAAAGCACAGCAGGGCTGAGCTGTGACTCGTTCCAGGGGAAGGGAGAACTTTGTGCTGAGGCTCTTGGCCCTGCCGTGGATGTGCAGCTGTGGGGCCGTGGCAGAGCCGTGCCCCGAGGCCGCCTGCTGCAGCACTTGCAGGGAGCACATGCTAGGGACTCTGCCCTTCCATCAGGAGCCTGGGATGAGCTGGAGCAGAGTATTTTTAGCTGCTGTCCTGCTGGCTTAGGCACTGCTGATGTTATGGAGTTTGGCAAGGCAGAGAACTGTGGGGTTATTTGAGTTTCAAGGGATCTCTTCTCTGTAATGTGGTCGTGCCGTTCCTGCCGCGCTTCCTCAGCTGCTCATCCATAATTTGTGGTGGTAGCTGGAGCTTCTCCCACCTCCTGAGGCGATGCCGAAGGGCAGGAGCCCTGCCAGGGATCCCTGAGCCAGAGGATGCTCGTGAAGCACCAGCAGAAGCATCCCCTTATCCCTGGGGCACGTCCCTGAGAACAGATCCAGCTGGGACAGCCTGGATGCCACCAATCACTCAGGTGATGGTGCTTCCATGGAGTGGTAATTCCAGAGTGCTCCCGGTGCTTCCTGCTTTTCAAACGAGGCCCTCAGCCCGTTTGAAGGCGCTGCCCTGTCTGTCCTCACCCCTCAGAGCTCAGCCTTTACTGAGGAGTGAAGTCCATGCTGTCATTTTTCCGGCGTGCTCCTGAGCTGGGAATTGGGATTCAAAGGCTGAACCTTGCCTGCTCCAATGAAAGGCCGGGCTGTCAGCAGGCAGGAGCGTGCGAGGAACAAAGAGTCACTGGGTTTTTTGAGCACTGCACGTTTGCTCCTGGCAGTCAGAGCGGTGTCAAGCACACGGAGAGCTGCTCCTTTTCATGTACTGTGCCTTCAGGGCTTTTCCTGAGCGACTGCAGCAGGGAAAGTCTGTGGTGAGGAGCTGGAGAACATCCCCTGCCCTGCCACAGGGAACGGTCCTGACCCTCAGCACCTCTGGCCTTTTCTGTTCCCCGGAGAACGCGGCTGGCTGAGCTTTTCTAATATTGGATTTTGTGTTTATTCAGATTAATCTGTGCTCTTGATTAAGAAGTAGCAGTTGATTACCTCCAAATGTGGCAGCTGTGGGGAGAGGTAAAAACCCTGAAGACCCTGAAGCTAAAAGGGGAACTCTGAGGGTGGAGAGGGGAGAGATGAGGTCTGCAAATCAGGTACTGATGCAAGGAATACAAGTATAAGGGAACCAGATATCACAGAATCATAAAATTATTGAATCATGGACTGGTTTGGGTTGGAAGGGATCTCAAACACCTCCCACTGTCCCAGGCTGCTCCAAGCCCTGTCCAGCCTGGCCTTGGGCACTGCCAGGGATCCAGGGGCAGCCACAGCTGCTCTGGGCACCCTGTGCCAGGGCCTCCCCACCATCCCAGGGAACAATTCCTTCCCAATATCCAACCTAAACCCACTTTCTCCCTTTTCCTGTCACTCCCTGCCCTCATTAAAAGTCCTTTTGCAGCTCGAACTTCCAGAGGAGTTATATCAAGCGTTAAAACATAATTGGGCACAAAGAAGTCTTTGCACAGAGCAAGAAAAATCCAGCCAGCTGCAACAGGCTTTCAGCGAGGAAACGGAAACTTCTCCTGTCTTTTGGTGTGGGATATTTTTGGATGAAGCCTTTTATAAGAGAGAGAGATCACAAGGGGAAATCAGGATCGTGTTCAGACAAAAGGCACCGAGTTGTTTGACAGCCACATTCCCTCTCTCCTGCTTGAGGACCTTTACAAGCAACCAAAGTCGCCAAGAATTGATCCAGACCTGGCATTTCCAGAGCCTGCAGAGCGAGGCAGACTCACAGTTTGATTTTATCTTCCTACCAGCAAATTTTAAAACACGACGTGCAGCTCGCTCTGGGGCTCAGCTCCTGATTGTTTAGCGGGTCGTTATGGAGAGGATCCTTCTTTTCAAAAGGCTTTTGCAGGAAAGGAATCTCCTTTAAAGAGGCTGCAATATCCTTGTTTATTTAAGTGGCACAGCCGAGCGGAGAGAAAACAGCAGCGAGCTAAAAGAGCAGGGAGAACAGATGGGAAACACTCTGCATTTTGGAGAGAAAAAGGTGTGTCCTCTCACCTCCTCCACATGATGAGTGTTGTTCCAGATGTAGCCACGTATTTCCTAAAGGTGCTTTAGGTCTCGTGTCACAAATTCAAGCTGGCATCTTACCCTTCTCCAGAAATGCCAAGAGCTGATCTGAGGAGCAGCTGAGATGTCTCCGTCCCAAGCGCTGCCTGCCCGGGGGGAAGTGGAGTCACCCCTGAGGTGTGAGCTGGAGGTTTGCTCGTCATTCTCTGCCAAATGAGAGGCGCCTTTGCTCCTCACCCCGCTGATCAGCCCAGGAGTGTCTGTGGGGATAAAGAGCCTCCTGGCAGCTGCTTTGCACCCACCTGAGCTGTTTGCCAGGGGAAGGTCACTCTGGATTGCACAAAAACCTGCTCGGGGGTGAGCAGTTCTGTCCAGCCTGGGAGTTCTGAGGATCCTGAGGAGCGTTCAGCATCCCCTGTGCCCCTCACTGACCTTGCAGTTATGGATCCAGAGGTTTGTGTCCCAAAACCTCCCAGCAGAATTCCTTGCTTTACCTGTGCCGCCAGGACCGAGTTTTCCCTACGTTGCTCCCTGTTTCCCATTCCCAGCTGGCACAGTGCTGTTGGTGGGACATCCCAAGGCCTTGGGGAGCAGAAACCAATGGGTTTGTGCTGGGGTTCTGTAGGGGAAGAAATGCAAACCTGCTTGAGCCAGGTTATCCCAGCAGAAAATATTGGATAAGTTTTCCTTGTCTTTCCTTAGCCTTATCCGTGGGAGAACCTTGAGGTGTTATAAAATCCATAAAAAACTGTGCCCTTCAAAGCCACCCATCTCTTTCTCCCTATTCCTTGCTATTTATAATATTTATGTTAGCTTTCCCTGGCTCCTTTAAAGTTTGATCCCTTTAAAGTTTGATCTCTTCCTCTAAAGTCACATCAGACTTTCCTACATCCTCTTCTCCTCTCTCTCCTCAAAACCCTTTGCCTTTCCTTGTCTATCCAGGCTCTTTTCTCTTCCTGGCTTCTCCTTCAACAACTATTCAGCCTTTCTCACATCATCGAGATCTTTGTTGCATCTGAGCAGGAATTTGGGTTTGCCTTTGACAGGTGTCTTTTTAGCTCAGCACTGACAGCTTTTCTTCGGCAGCCACTTCCTGCAGGATCTATTTGAGAGAGCTCTGACTGCATAAATTACGTTGGCACGCGCAAGTCAGCGTAGCAGAAATGTTAATTACCTCCACTTTCCCGCTGCTGAGCCTCCCCTTAACGGTTTGAGCAACTTTTGTCTGCTCCGCTCTTCCTTTTCTTTTACCTCCAGATGAATTCTCAGAGGGCTTTAACACTTGGTGGTGGTGCAGGGAGGGCTTGTTTTCCACGCTGTGCTCCGTGTTGTTTTCCTGAAGGCGTGCTAAGGAACCTGACAAAAAAAAAACAAGGGATCCATAAATTAGAAACGTTTCCTGCTGTGTTTCGATTCGTTTTGGCCAAAAGCTTTGTTCCTGCCACCTCTCGTGGGCTCCAGCCCGAGCGTGGTGGCATCAGCAGGGTTGGGTGGCAGCAGCAGCAGGGTTGGGTGGCATCAGCAGGGTTGGGTGGCATCAGCAGGGTTGGGTGGCAGCAGCAGGGTTGGGTGGCAGCAGCAGGGTTGGGTGGCAGCAGCAGGGTTAGGTGACATCAGCAGGGGCTGTGTGGCCACTGGTGGCCTGGCACAGGGCCCGGGAGGTGCCACGTGCTGCGGGATGTGGGGAGTGGTGACATTTTCTGTCACCACTTTGGATTCGGCTTGGGACACGTGCTGGGGAGTGGGGTAAGGAACTCGTGCTGCCTCTGCCCACACCAGCTCTGACTGTAACCAGGAAAAGGAATTTATATATTTAGAGATGATGATTTAGACTTTGAAATCCTGGGGATGGTGACTACGACACAGCCCACGATTCCTGTGTGATGTAGGACCAAAAATGGGATTTTGGAGCTAATTTTTCCGCCTGGCATGGGAGGATCCAACTGCAGCTTCGTCCCCTTTGCCGTGACAGCGACGTGCACAGCCCCAGTGACGCAGGAGCGCTCCAAAATCAAGTGGCAATGAAGATCCTGAGGTTCACAGTGGCCACAAATCCTGGGCCCTGTTCCTTCCATCTCCTGGCAGCCCTTGCTGCTCCCCTTCTGCCTGCTGAGCATGCATCCAGGGAAACCAAAGCTGTGGAGGGGGGCAGGACTGGCAGTGCTGCTCCTGCCTTTAATGCCTTTTGATTTTCCTTCTCTCACAGCTCAAACCTGTGTGTCAGAGCGGGCCTTGCTGGAGCCTGAACCGCTGCTGGCTCAGGCTGCGAGGGGAGCGCTGTCTGAGTGGAATTGCATTAAAAACTGGCTTTTAGAAAGGAGCCGTGCATCGCTCCAGCCAGGGCTCGGTGCCAGGGCTCAGCAGAGGAGCTGTCCCTGCCTGCACGGAGCTCGAGCAGTGTCTCACTTACAGGACTTCACTCCGTGGGCGGCAGCGTTGGCAGCCAGAGAGGAATTCAATAAACAGCTCTGTCCTTCTGGAGAGCCTCTGAGGCTGGAGCAGGAGCACGGAGCTGGTTATCCACAGCAGCCAGCGCAGGCCTTAGAAAACGCGCCCCTGACCTTTGGTGAGATCTTTGTGCCCTCCCCAGAGAGCTCTGTGCAAACCCCCAGGCGGCTCAGGAGCCGGGTAAATGACCCATGGGACAGACTCAGCCCCAGGCTCGAGTGCCACGGGCTTGTGGGGCAGTGGAGATGGGCAGGCACTGCCCAAATGTCCGAGGGCAGCAGGGGGGCGAGAGCTGAGCCTCCCCCAAGCTGCATCATTTGGCCCTGGCTGACAGGGTCATGCTCCTCCTGGATCAGAGAATCCTGGACTGGGTTGGGATAAACCTTAAATCCCACCCAGTGCCACCCCCTGCCATGGGCAGGGACACCTTCCTCTATCCCAGGTGGCTCCAAGCTGTGTCCAGCCTGGGTTTGGACACTTCCAGGGATGGAGCACCACACGATACCCAGTTTAAGGGGATTGGAGACCTCCATGGCAGGGAAGTGCCCAGAATCAGTCAGGTGTATCCACAGCAGCTCTGCAGCTCCTGCAGTGCCTCTGCAGATGAGATCTCGTGGTGCAGGTGAAGGGTTTGGTTGTGTCCCCTTGCAGCAGTGAGAGCACAGAGGGAATGACCCCAGGAATGAACTTTCTGCTTTGTGTTTCTTCTCTCTTCGTGTCTTGCTGGGAATTTCCATTATCACCGAGTCAGAAGCAGGTTTATGTGCTGGGAGCAGGATTGATTTCCAGCTCGCACCTTGCAGTGGTCTGAAAGCAAACCACGCTGGCTCTTGGCTTCCTTGGTATGCTTGAAAGCAAGAAAAAAGATTTTGAGCTTGGAACAAAATATCCTGGCAGCTTTCTCCAGAAAAGCCATGCTGAGGTTTCACTGGGAGCATCCCAGAAGGAAACAACTGAGGAGGAGAGGAGAGGAGAGGAGAGGAGAGGAGAGGAGAGATTTTGAACCTTGCCTTTATCAGGAGCTGTGCTTTTACAACTTTTGGGGTTATGTCAGTGGCCATGCAGACAGGTTGTGGTGTGTTCATTGATTTTTTTGTTCTGATCCCTTAGCAAAGTCCCACCTTGCCAATTTAAACATTTTGGATGTCCCACTGGGGTGGAGGAAGGAAATATCATAAAGCTTATGGGCTTATTAACCTCAATAAATTGCAAGGTTTATAGGCTCAGCTGTGAGTTTTGTGTTGTTCCATATGATTTCTGGGGGAAAACCAAAGGAAAGGAGGAACAAGGTTCAATACAGCGTCCCTCCAGCAAGGCAGGCAGGAGGGAAAGGGTGATACTGTCACTGATACTGCTGCTGATTTATTCTCAGAAAATACAAATTTTATGGGTGCTGGGAGGTTTTGTTGTGGTTCTTAACGATTCATTTGATCTCTGAGAGCTGCCAGTGAACCCAGCCCGGGAGCAGAGCCTCTGCCTGGGTGCTCAGCAGACAGAGCAGGAGACAGAAATGTCAATTGCCACTTGTTCCGTTCAACCTGATTCCTCCGAACCTGAAGTGGGAATATCCGGAATGGATCTAAATCTCCATCTGTGCTTCATGCATGCACATCACAGGGGTGTTGTGGTAAACTGCATCCTGCAAAGCTGGGGAAAATAAACTCCAAGGAGCGAGAAGCAAAGGGGAGGGTTTGAATGTTCAGGAAATCCCTCTGTGTGTGTCTGAGGGCTGGGCAAAGCCCTTGGGCCCCGTGCTGGGGTGGTGCTGTCTCGGTGACTCTTGCCTTGGTGCCATCTGCAGCACCAGGGGGGGTTCAGGTTGGATATTGGGAACATTTTTTCCCAAAAAGAGCTGTCCAGCCGTGGCAGAGGTGGAGTTCCAATCCCTGGAGGGATTTAAAGCCGTGTGGATGTGGCACTTGGGGACATGGGGCAGTGGTGGCCTTGGCAGTGCTGGGGAATGGTTGGACTCCGTCTTAGAGGGCTTTTCCAACCCAGATTATTCCGTGATCCTGCGATTCTTCAGTTCCAAAGCAGTTTGTGATTTCTCGCCTGGTCAAAGCCTCTCTTTCAGAGGGATGTGAGAAAGGTGAGCATAGGAAGGACCGACCAGGCCCAGTGGGAGATCACCTGGGCCTCAAACAACTCATGATTTTAAAAAAATTGACTCAGTAATTCACCACAGTTTACCCAGAGAGTCTAAGGCTGAACCTGGAAACCCTGAGCTTTAATCACCAGCCTGTTCTGGCCCCTCACCTTCCACAAAGGTGTTGTGTGGAGGTTAATTTTGGATTAAAACAGAGCTGGACTAAAAGCAGACACAATGAGAGCTAAGCTAAGCTGTGCTCAGGCTGAATCCAGCCCAAAGTGCTTTTCTTTGCAGCAGGAACACGGCCTAATCCTCTTATCCTTGGAGCTGGAGGTCCAGGACGAGTGGGAACGGGAGGTTCCATTCAAGGAGGGGATTTGCTCTCTGAAGAAGAGGACTCAGGCTGAAAATGCAGATAGTCACCGGTCCTGCTGATGGGTTTAGAAAGGGTTTAAAGCTGCAGGTTTAAATGAGGCAAATTTCATCCTCATTTCAGCCCTCGTGAGCCTGGAGAATCCTGAAGGGCTTCACCAGCAACAAGCACTTCTTTTTAAAAAGTCATTTCAGAGTCGTTGGATTTTGTCGAGCACGGCGTGATCAGCACCACCACGATGAGGGGAAAATGGTTAACCACGGCCTGAGATCACATCAGGGATTTTTGTTTGAAGCTCTTAAAGGCTGGATTTCCGTGCTGCTGGATTTCTCCTCACAGCTCCCTGTCTCGTGGAATGAGATGCACTGAATCAGGAGACTGAGTCGCAGCATCGTGGAATCACTGTGGTTGGAAAAGAGCTTCAAGATCATCAAAGTGATCTGAAATACTGCAGTGAAATTGGGCATCGTTTGTAACAGCTCAGGTCTCCCTGAAGACTCACACAAAGGTCCCTCCTGGAGCCCCTGTACGTTGATTTTTCAGTGTGAACACCAAAGGAAATTCAACATTCGGGCTTTCTGCCTGACTGTGCATGTCTGACACTCTGTGGCTGTCCAAAAATGATCCTCAGTGTTTTCTGTACAATCCTGGAATGGTTAAAGTTGGAAAAGCTCTCGGATCAGCGAGTCCAACCATTAACCCAGCACATTTTTGTGGATGTGGTGCTCATTCTCAGAAAAAATAAATGGAATTTAATGTTTTCCAGCATTCTCTCCCCTGTGCAGTCCAATATTTCCAGACTTTGTGGGATTCAGCACTTTCACCCCACTCTGGATAAATAAACCACAAAATCCCCTCAAATACTGCACCATTTAAATTTGTTGCAGCAACAAATGATGCTTTTAGACATGAAACATTTGCTGTGTTGTTGGAGATGAACAGAATTTATTAATCCTGTAGAAGTTGGGATTGACTAAACTCAGTGTGGCTGCACAGGAGAAATTAATGTCCGAAGAATTTTAATTGTAAGAAAAAAATTTAATTTGGTGTCGTAAGAGCTAAGCACGTAAAAAAATAATGTTGGGGGGAGAAAAATAGGAAAAAAAAAGATCTTGTTCTTTGTATTGTGGCTGTTTGGAGTAGAATAAAACTCTTTGAGGAACTTTCTACTTAAAATGCACTTCTGATGTTCCTCCCTCGCTGCCAGGCTTTGCAAGGTCTCCACCTGATATATTAGAAGTGGTAACAAACTCTTGAGATGGATTTTTGAAATCCTCAGACCTCTGACCAGACTCGCAGCGGTGACACAGAGGGAACAATAAAACCACTTGAGAGACATTTAATGGGACACTTTAACTGAAATCCCCGGGGTTGGTGATGGCAGCTGAGCGTGTTCTTGCCATTTTCCCATTTAACAAGAAGAAAAGGCCAAGCAAGGAGCAATTAGTCAGAATAAAATCAGCTTTGATGACATTTTCCCTCCTGAACTCTGGTATAAAACGGTCACCTGAGGAAGAACTGAAAGGATGTGTGAGGAATTTGGTAGTAGAGCTGCATGTTCATCCACACAGAGCTGGGTGAAAAATGAGCAGGTAAAGCCACCGCAGGCTTCTTGGTGCTCGGGTTGCTCTCTGCTCGTATTTTGCTTGATTTTTGTCCCAATTTTCATTAATCTCAGCTTTTCTTTGAAGTTTATGCAGGTTAAACTTGGTTTTCCTCCTGTGGATCTCCATGACTTTGGTGTGCTCAGGTTACCCAGCTGGCCCTTCCATGGTAAGTCCCATTCCCTAATTACTCCCAGATCTGTTCATTAATCTTAAATTGCTCCTTTAATTAAATTAATTTGGTTTGATGGATTCCTTCTTTGCTGTTGTGTCTCCCAGATCTGTTTCATTCCTCTTAAATCACTCCTTTATTTAAATTAATTTCGTTTGTTTGACTCCTTCTTTGCTGCTGTGTTTTTAATTTTTTTTATAAAATGGAAGGAGTTTCTTGTATTTAAGCCATTGGTTAAATATTATTACCTCATTTTCCTGGAGCGTAGCCTGATTTTTCCTGGAGTCATTAATAAAATATGCAAACCTCTGAAATAATCATGTGAGCAACCCAGTGCCTATTTAATGTGGAGTGTGGGGAGCTGAAATCTGGGATGGAAGAGAGAAGAACACAAATCTCCTCTCCATTTAATCTGAATTCCTTGCATATCTCAAAGAGGTGCAATTGGATATAGATGTGTTAATTTCATTTATTGCTAGCTAGTTTATCAATTAATTAACTTATTTATAATCAACTGATTTATTTAGACACAGCTGGATCGGAGTAGCCACTTTTCCTAATGGATGGATTCTCTTTACAGCATGGTTAAAAGGAGCTTAATTGCTTCAATAAATGTCAAAATAAAAGTCATTTATTCAGTAAATCTAGGGAAATAGCTAAAAATTCAAAATAGGAATTTTTCTGTGCCTGATTTTTCGGTTTTTATTGGTTTTTTTCTTGCAAAAAGTGTTTTTTCTTGTTAGGGAGAAAATTCAGTTTGGGAACCCCCTTGGCAGGGGCAGAAGGTGTTGGCAGCAGAAAAAGTCATGAACCAAACAAAAAAAAATGAAATTAATAACCAGTATTAAATAAGAGCAATAAACCACTGAATTAAAACAAATCCTAAGGAAGTTAATGGCAGTTTTACCAGCAATTCCAGGTGTTAATCCTATGGCTTTGCATGGAATTTTTGGAGCTGGTAGAATATTGCTTTGAGATGGAAAATCAGCTGGGAAATCGGGATATGATGGAAGATGCACAGAGCAACCATAGCCACGGCAGGAAATGTTTTTATTTTAGAATTCATCAGTAATTAAATGCAGTTTATTTTAAAAGCTGTTGAAATATGTCAAAGTTTTTATGTAGTTGGCATTTTTTATCCTGTAAAGTGCAAGTAAAAGGAATGTGTGCAAAAACCTGGATTTTTAGCCAAGCCTGGATTTTTATCCAGAGTTTTTAAAATTCTCATTACTATTTTGTCATTATTAAACTTACTCAGAACTACTTCCAGAACTGGTCACAACTACTGGAAAGCCTCCTCCAAATTTCAGCTTTACGGATATTTTTATTTTCTCTTACCTGTAATTTAAACTGCAGAAGTTCACACAGGTTAGAACAAGCTGGTATTTGATTTTTCCCTGAAAAAATCCCATTTTACAGCAATAAACACCCGTGTTGTTCCAAGTAAACTGTGTCACAGCCAGTCAGCATCACAGAAAACAATTTATATCATACTCTAAGCATAATTATATCAGTATTTTAGACCAGAAATGTATAAAAAGCTAGGAAAAAAATCTGATTTTGAACACGATAAATCCTTAGAAAATAACAGCTCATCCTTGGCATTCAAAGCATAAATTGCTTTTGTGTCTCTACTTTGCTTTGTATCCCGAACAAGTCGTGGCAAATACACAAATCCATAATTTTACCTTCTCTTATCTCTTTTTTTTTCCCCCTCTTTTTCTCCTTGTTTGTTTGTTCGCCTTTAATCTCCAGAGCACCAACCCTTTTTATTTGACCTGCCAGCTGTACGGGAAATCGGATTCGTGCCTGGTGCTGCTGAGCAGCTGCCTGTCCAAGGTGGGCAGGGATGCGGATCCTGGGAAGCCTCTCCCGGAATCCCCTCTCCACAGAAGGTCCTTCCGCAACGGCGTCGGAGCGGGAATTAAAAAAACTTCCTTCCGAAGGGCAAAGTCCTGAGCAAATGTCCCAAAGCCCGGCCCGGGTTTTGACGCCTGATGTTCCAGTCGTTGCTTCGAGTTCCTTTTTGATGCTTTTTCTGTGACAAAGCCACCTCCGACCAAGTCCCCAGCGCGTCACCAGATGTCGATTTGCGAGCGCCGCGAGCCGAGCGCAGCAGATGGGAGCGCTCGGGAAGGGCTCTGTTCCCAAAGTTACAGTAGCATAAAGTTTTGTCTGGAAACGAGCGTTTTCATTTGCTTAATTCCCCTCCTTTGTCAGGCTACAGGTTTTAGTCAAGTTGCCTTTTGATTAATACAAAGATAATCCCGTGCTTTGAGGAGACGTGTGCGGGCAGCCTGTGGGGAGGACGGAGGATGTTATTCCCAAAATCCCTCCTCTCTGCCAGGCACGAGGCATTCCTGTGCTTTCCTGTCCCAAATCACATTTCCTTGAAGACAACTGGTAATTTTAATACAGATTTAAAGTACATTTCATTGCAGGTTTCCAGAGATATGAAGGGCCAGTGGTGAAAAACAGAATCAGGCCCTACTTGTAACTTCCCCTGGCTTTTTAATATAGTTATTTAAAATGACTTTGGCAGGAAATAATCTCCAGAGATGTCTCATCTCATATCCAGAAGAATCCTGGGAAATCACTCTCAGGCAGGGTATCGGCACCGCTCCCTGTGCCTCAATTAATTGACTTAGGTAGGCAACCCCCAGCTGATGAAATGTGCCAAATCTGGGATTTTTTTTTAATTTCCTGTTGGAGAAAAAAAATAAAACGAAAGAGAAAAGTTATTTGATGTGAAATATTTAAATGTGGTGTGGAGGAAAGGTCAGCTGAAGAGTTAAACACGTGTGAGTTCTACCTGTGGCCGTGTCCCCTGAGCGTAACAAGCTGTGCCCTTGGCTGGAAAATGTGGCAGAGCGTCCCTGCAATGCCTCTGGCAGTCCAGGCTGCGATATTAGTGATAATGAATCACTCTGTGGGTGTTTTCTAACATTTCCCTGTTAAATATCGTAACTCAGGAGATCATTTTTAACCCCACAATGAGGTGGTTTGGTGTCATCACCTCTACGATGCTCCCCCTGAGCTCATGGGGAAAAGTGAGCCCAGCACGGAGCTGTGCTGGTGGGACAGCAGGTGTTCCTGGATGGTTCCTGGCTGATCCGAGGAGATCAAACACATTCCTGAAAAGTTTAACACATTCCTGAAAAGTTTAACACATTCCTGGTTTTTAAAGTCGCTTAAACACTTGAGTTCCTTTGGGGTAGTGTTGGTCTCGAGGTTCTTGAGACAAGTGGGAACCATGGAATCCTAGGAGCCATGGAACCCAGGAGCCATGGAATCCAGGAACCATGGAATCCAAGAACCAGGGAACCCAAGAACCAGGGAACCCAGGAACCATGGAATCCTGGGAACCATGGAATACAAGGAACCATGGAATCCTAGGAGCCATGGAACCCGGGAACAGTGGAATCCTAGGAACTATGGATGTCAGGAACCATGAAATCCTAGGAGCCATGGAACCCAGGAACCATGGAATCCAAGGAACCATGGAACCCAAGAACCAGGGAACCCAGGAACCATGGAATCCAAGGAACCATGGAATCCAAGGAACCATGGAACCCAAGAACCAGGGAACCCAGGAACCATGGAATCCTAGGAACCATGGAATCCTAGGAATCATGGAATCCTAGGAACCATGGAATTCTAGGAATCATGGAACCCCGGAACCATGGAATTCTAGGAGACATGGAACCCAGGAACCATGGAACCCAGGAACCATGGAATTCAGGAACCATGGGATCCTGGGAACCATAGAATCCTAGGAGCCGTGGAATCCTAGGAGCCATGGAACCCAGGAACCATGAATGTCAGGAACCATGAAATCCTAGGAACCATGGAACCCAGGAACCATAGAACCCAGGAACCATGGAATCCTAGGAACCATGAAAAATGCCTAAGGAATGTGCTGGATATTTATTATCCTTGGGTACTGTCAGATGGGACAAGCCCAGGATGGCACCGTGGTGACACTGCAGCCAGGCATTGCCCCGTGTCACTCCTGGCTGCTGGCATTCCAGCCCTGGCAGATGTCCTGCACATTGTCCATCCCAAACACTCTCCAGCTCTGTCCAAGGAGCAGAACTGCCACTGCCTTTGGCCATGGAACAGCGAAGGGTTGGCAACGACTCCTGGCCAGTGACAGAAGCAAAGACAGGTCCCAGGTGTGAGGATTGTCCAGAGCTGTGGCTGCCCCTGGATCCCTGGCAGTGCCCAAGGCCAGGCTGGACAGGGCTTGGAGCAACCTGGGACAGTGGGAGGTGTCCCTGTCCATGGCAGGGGTGGGACTGGATGGCCTTTAAGGTCCCTTCAACCCAAACCAGTCTGTGATCCTATGATTCCATGATCCCATGATTCCAGGAATCCATTCTGCATCTGTGCACTTCTGTGGGGATGGAGCTGTTTTGTCCCAGTGCAGAGCTCTGTCCTGCTCCTATCCCCACCCAAATTATCTTTCAGGAAAGAAAAAAAAACCCAAACAAATTCAGACTTACCTTTGTTTGGGTTTCCAGATCCGTTTTTGTTCACATTTTCCTACATAATCAAATACATTCCTGCCTCGGGAACCTGGGATGAGCAAGGTTGTCTTTAAGCCAACAGAACTCTGCATGGAGCTTGGAAAATCAGGCTCTTCCCTTTCATTTATTGTGCAGGAATGAGAGCAACTCATTTGGTGGCTTGGCATTCGCCTTTGAGCGGGGCACGTTCCAGAGGGATGCAGAGCTGGTGCCCTGCTCCCACAGACCTTCATCCCCTTTTACTGAAAATAAGGGATGCCAGAAAAACTGGCTGCAGGAGAAATCCCATTCTTTCTGATTTAGCCATTCCCTGACAGGCCGCTCCAGCTGGAGGGATCTGCACGTGCAAAACAACGGGACGAGGAGGCCACCAAGAGCCACAAGTCACCTAAATCACCTAAATCCAGAGACAGGCTGGGAAATGTGGATTATCCCGCTGCCTTTCAGGAGCTCTGTCACCGGAGGGCTGACCTGGCCATCGCCACCCACGGAAAACTCACCCTGCAGTGCTGAACTCATCTCTGAACTTTAAAGGTGGCTTTGTTTTGGAGAGAACAGAGAGTGACCTCAGTGATCTCTGTCAGGAAATAAGGATCTGAGGGTGCCATTGCTGGGCACGTTAATTTTTATGCTGACAGGAACTGGAAATGTGGCAGGAAATGTCTTTTTTCAGTAAAAAGAGGAGAACGGGAACAACTATCGGGATGCCAACTTGCAGCGTAATTAATGCGTTGTCATTAATTTTCTTTCTTTCTGGTGAACAGGGATTCACGATGCTGTGAGAAAATAACTTGTGAGTTTCTTTACTATTTTTGTTGGCTAACCTGACAGAAAGAGAAAAGATAAAAGAGTTCAGAAGGTGGGAAGAGCGATGCTTTGTGTGGGGATTGAGGAGCAAGTTGGGAAGCTGGGAATGCTCTGGCCAGTCTCGGCCAAGTAATTCAGTCTGGGACTTTAGACAAATAATTTCTACTCAATTTGCCCATCTGAAAAATAAGAAACTGCCTTCGTTGAGCCATCTTGAGTAAGCAGTGTCATGACTGATGGATTTGGGAAGAGTTTTGGAGCAGAAAAGGGTGGTTTCCATAGCTGGAGAGGCTGAGGGAGAGGACACACAGAATCCCTGAATCCATAAGGATTTTTTTTTTCTTACGTTGCTGTAACTTGTATCTACCTTGGGAGGCTTTGGACATAAATTTCCAGTGATGATTCCCTGGTTTTGAGCTGTGAGAACCATCCCTGAGCTCAGCAATCACTGTTTGGAGCAGCCAGATTTGGCCAGTTTTGATTCTAGTTCAAACCAGAAACCAGNGAATGGCACCTTCCAAGGAGCAGGACGTGTCACCTGCTGCTCCTCTGCTCCCTAAAAACCATCTGTGGCTTTGAAGGAGCTTTGGGGTTACCCCAGTGAACCTGACGGGAATAAATCCCACNTTTGACATTTATTGAAGCAATTAAACTCCTTTTAACCATGATATCATTGCCATAAAGAGAATCCATCCATTAGGAAAAGTGGCTACTCCGATCCAGCTGTGTCTAAATAAATCAGTTGATTATAAATAAGTTAATTAATTGATAAACTAGCCCTGGGGTTGGGCTGATGCTACCCTGAGGTTGTGGGAGGTCCTTGTCCATCCCATCCCATCCCATCCCATCCCATCCCATCCCATCCCATCCCATCCCCTCCCATCCCATCCCATCCCATCCCAT
>VZTF01005564.1:1095553-1165987 GCA_013397755.1 Cnemophilus loriae | reverse complement strand
TCCAAACTGTAAATATCCCATGGAATGGCTTTTCTTTATCACTCAGGATCCTTGTACCTGTGATTCCAAACTGTAAATCTCACAGGGAATGGCTCCCACTTATCACTCAGGATCCTTGTACCTGTGATTCCAGGCTGGAAAACCGTAAATATCACATGTCCAGGCTCGGAGGGAGGGGCTTGGGAGGGATATTTCCAGCCTGCATCCTGCAGGTTGTTCCTGCTAAATGCGGATTAATTGTTCTCTTTTTAATAAATACCACGAGGAGAGATGGAGCTGTCCTGCACACAGCTCTGGCCTGGTTTAAATGAAGATGCAGGGGAGGGATGGGAAGGTGCCATTGCTGGAGGTGTGGGGACAGCAAGGGGATATTGCCATACTCTCCCTTTCCAGAAGCAATTTCCAGCCTCTCTCTCCAAACACAAAGCCCACCAGTGGGCAGAAACCAAGACTAAATCTGTCATGTTTTTATTTCATTCCAGCACCTCTGTTTGAAATCCAGACTCACTTGCAGAGGAAAGCAAGGAGCCCTCTAACAGCAGGATTCCAGCGGCAGAAACAACAGCCAGGCTCCAAAGGGCAGTAAAATATCCCATAAGCTGTGCAAAACAGAGGATTCTGCAACAATGACTGAGGAGTTTTACATCCTGGATGGATTTCCTCCGAATTTTAATGAAGGAAACCAAGTAACAAGGAAGATTCTCCCACTTTAATAGCAGAAAGAGTGGATTCTCTGGAAGATGAGTGGGATGCATTTTATCTTTTCCTAATGAAAACACTGCCACCAGCTGGTTAATAAATGGGTTTGACTGAAGCTTTGCACAGAAAAAAATTATAGTGGGGCTTTTAACCCACAGCTAAAGTGGAAGTGATATTTGAAGTCAGTATGTCTGCAGAACAGAAAGTAATTAATTATCTGTATGCTCCATTTCTTTTTCAAACAGAGGTACACGATAAGAATGCAATTAATGCTTTTTGCCTTAAATATCTTGTTAAACAAAGGTGGCCAGACCATGAGGCACTTTCATCACCTTCCACCTTCATGAACTGGTGGGACCAGCTCAGATTCTGCTGCAGCTCAGACACCTCCAGCTTTGTAGCTGATTATTTTTCAATTAACGGTGAAATTAATTGAACTGAGGCATTTGAAATACATCAAAATGAATTTTCCTTTTCAGGTTCATGGGTTTTTCCTGGTGTCCAGTGCTTGGAGCTGGAACAAACCCTGCCAGCTCTGGGTTGTGAGGGCAGCACAGGCTGCAGTTGTGGGACTTGGTGCCAAGATTTTGGGATGGTTCCCTCAGCTCCTCGGTCCTGACTTTGTTAAAACATCAGCAGTGCCAGCGCTGACATTCCGATGGCCACGGCGGGTTTTGAGACAATTCCTGTGCTCGCAGCGATCGTTTCAGGCTTCCTGCAGCAGAGAGAAAAATGCAGCTCGGCTTTTTAAAGCTGATGGAACAATCACTGGGAAGAGAAATGTTGTAAGTGGAGGGTGAGGCTCGGAGGCACAATTTTGTGCTCAGGGGGGATCCCCAATTGATCCTGAGCTGGAGAGACAGAGGATTTATTGCAGTCTGGGCACTGCGAGTGCAGCAGGAGATGTGTTTCATGTTGGAGTAAATCATTTCCCTTACAGGTGCTGATCTCCTTTGGCCCCAGACTCGGGTACTGACTTTTTGTGCTTGTTATATTTATTCTGGTTTTTTTAATCTCTCAGCAAGCTGAAGCCATGAGGAATTTCACGGCCCTTTCACCAAGCTTTGGCCCGAGGAGAAGATTTGCCGCCCACCAAAGCTGTGCCTGTGATATCACAGAATTTCTGAGGCTGGAAAAGCCCTCCAGGATCACCGAGTCCCAGCTGTGCCCCATCCCCACCTTGTCCCAGCCCAGAGCCCTGAGTGCCACCTCCAGGCCTTCCTTGGACCCCTCCAGGGTTGGGGGCTCTCCTGTTGTCCCTCTCTGGACGCTCCAGAGCTCTGTGGCTGTTTCCAGCTTCTCTCCTGCACCATGAGCCAAGAATTCTCCCTGGCTTTTGCCACCAGATTCAGCTCAGGGCAAACCTAAACCATGTTTTTCCTCTTACCTTATCATTAATAGATTTAAAACAATTAAAGACATGTTTGTTTGGGTTTTTTTAAGTGATAAATTTTTAAGTGACTCCAAATTTTCCACGAGCCCGTTTCAACCCAGCAGCCCACAAGTCCTGCTTGAAGCTCTTTGTGGTGTGGGATATTCTTCCCAAAACAACCTCCTGTGATGTGAGACCAAATTAATTGCTTCTGTTTTTCTGTGGAAACAAACATTTCTCTAATGATCCAATATCTCATTAGGCAGCACTAAAATACTGGTTTTGCTCAGGAGTGGTTTGCCCAAGGAGGACCTGGTTCGTCATGAGCTGACAGCAGGGATTGGACCTTAAAACATCCCAAAATTGAAACTGTTTTGCCTGTGTACCTTCCACACCCTGTGTGTGTCCTATTCTCCATATCCATTGGAATTTCTGAGTGGAATAGTCACTGCTCAGCAATAACAACAAACACATTTAAATCCATTGGTTCAATTGGCTGCAAAAATTTTTCCTCTGGGAGGGAACTCAGGACTATCAACCATTTGACAGCGCTGGTGCAGACTGTGTCGTGTTCTCTCCCAGTGGTGCCGTTCATTCCAGTGGATTGCCTGCAAAACAGGGAAGAGCCCGTGGAGAGGAGAGGGAACCCAGCCCCACGCCTGGCCAGGGATGCGCTGACACCACCACGAGCGAGCTGAAACACCCTCAAGTCACCTATGGAAGCTCAGCCAGGAGGAGCAATTTCTCTCTTTGCTGTACAATAATCCCGCCTTGGAGAGGAGGGTTGGGGGAGGATGAAGCTGCAGTGAGCCCAGGGCACTCCGTTCCCCAGGGACAGACTTCTCCCAGGGATTTGGTGGAATTTGGAAGGCACCCGCTGACTTCTCGTGGCCGCTGCTTTACCTGCCTGCGGCGTGGACGTGACCTGGGAGTTCCAGAAACGTGGCTTTGGGGGATGATACAGGAAATTCCTGATCTCTGAGGGCACCTGGGATGGCCCCAGCACAGGTGGGATCTCCGTGGCTCCAGGGGACAGCTGGGTCCCTGCTCCGCTGGTAACCAGAGCCACGATGGAGCTGCAGGTGCAGGTGCAGGTGCAGACACCGCGTGAGGAGAAACGGGAGCAGCACTGAAAATCTCCTTGTTTTACTGATTTCACACTGATTTCCTTTTTTTTTCCCCTGTTGTTGGGTCTATTTTAAGGAGGCTCAGGGGCAACTTTATTGCTGCACAACTCCCTGATAGGAGGGGGCAGCCGGGGGGGTCGGGCTCTGCTCCAGGGAACAGGGACAGGAGGAGAGGGAATGGCCTCAGGCTGGGCCAGGGGAGGCTCAGGGTGGACATCAGCAGGAATTTTTTCATGGAAAGGGTTGTTCAGCATTGGCAGGGGCTGCCCAGGGATGTCTGGAGTCCCCATCCCTGGAGGTGTCCAAGGAATTCCTGGAGGTGGCACTCAGTGCCCTGGGCTGGGGACAAGGTGGGGATTGGGCACAGCTTGGACTCGATGTTCTCAGAGGTTTTTTCAGCCCTAAATGATTCTGTGATTTTGGGATCTGATACATAAATCAGTGTATACTGCCAGCAGCAAACAAAGATCCAGATCTGATTCTGAAATTTAAGTTATTCCACAATGAAACAAAAAACTCATTCCAGGGAGATCTTTAAACACCTGCCTGTTTCCAGCAGCCATAAAAATCATTCTAGATTCTGACTATACTACTCCATTAGAGGTTTTCTTGTCAACAAAAATTAATTGAGTATTTGGAGTCAGTTAATCAATGAAGTCAGGATATGAAATAGTCAAATTTAAACTGAAAATGTACACATGTAAACGGGGCAGAGAAGTGCATCGTGCTGGTTTGAATTACTTGGTAACTCGTGAAGTGTCTCAGGGTAATTGCACTTTAAAATTGATGTTTGGGTCTCTGACAGGCTGGGAATATCCATCCTCAAACTGCAGATTCCCAGCGCAGTGGAGAGCTCTGTGTTCCACAAGGGTTTGTGCTGAGCTCCACAGAAATCCCAACTGCACTTCTAATTGCCAGCAAGTCTGGCAGAAGAAACTGAGAATTTAAGGGATGGCTCCCAATTGTTCAGCAAACACAGAAAAGCTGAGAAGGGGCAGATTCTGTGTCACAGCAAAGCTGATGTGTCCCAGGAGGATCCCGTGGGGTGGGAATGGGTTCCCAGTGGGTTTTGGATCAGATCCCGGGATGGCGACGCACGTTCTGCAATATCGACTCTTTCAGAGCCGTGTTTCTCTGCAGGTCTCATTAGCGGCCCCCTCATTAACTACAGGGGAATTGGGCACTTCTCATTTCACAAAGAGAACGTGTTGACCTTCAGCCAAACTCAAACAGACACTTCAGGGGAAGATTTACAAAGCTCCTCTTGGAAGAATGAAGATCGTGGCGTGTCAGGCGTGACAAACATCTTTATTTTCTCCCTGTGTGTTTCTGAGGCTTGACTTCTGATTCAGCACATGAACACCTGCAGGAAAAGCTGTTTTCCCAATGTTCTTGGCAGATTTCTGCTCCGGATTATTTCAGATTGCAATGTTTTGCTTGCTGATAAGATGTAAATAAACCCATGGGCTCCTATTCCCCTTCGATAAAGGAATTAATAGAATAAAAGATGAAACAGTCCCTCTTAAAAGATGTTTGCACACATTGCAGAGTTATGAAGCTTTCCGAAGGCTGCTCATCCAAAAATGAAAACAAAAGTAATGTTCACTGCTGTTTTGTGCTGTAATTTAGCAGATTACCAGCTAAACATCAGGTTATTAATTGACTTCTTTTCCCAAGTCCTCCTTAGGGATACCTGGTCAATTTTGAAGGCAGAACGAGAAAATACCTCCTCATTTAGGAACCGTGGCCAGGCAGCAGAAATGGTGGTGATTTTTAGCAGAGGCTTCTGCAAACAGAGCTGTTACTCCTACAGGAGACTCCTGACAAGTCCAGAGCAAATATTCTGACAGCGAATCGACCCCTGGACTGCATGAGCCAAACGCTTTGAAAAATGCTGTGTGTTGACTCAGTCAAAGGTTTTCTACATTGTTGATAAACTCAGCTCTTCCAGCCTTCAAAAGAGCCATTTCTGTGTTCCTTGGCGTCTCCTTTGTGTCCTCCTTGCAGGAACTCATTAATGCAGCAGTAATCAGTTAATTCTTACACGTTTAAAAAGCCTTTTGTACGCTACAACGGGCTTGGGAGCAGCACCTTCAAATTACACCTCGGGAATTAAAATGTTTTCCCTTCAGGAATTACTCCATATTTCCCAGGCTAACAATTCCCACTGGTTTCCATCGTGTTTCCCATGGGAACACAAGCCTTTAGAAGAGGGAAAGAACTACCCTGAGGAGGGGGAAATAACAAGGAGAATGGAAAATCCAGGCTTGTGAACCCATTTGTTTCCCAGTGAATAAACAGAGAGTGTGGATTTCCATTTTGTCTTCCCAATCCAGGCCTCAGTCAGCGAGGGGGAGGCCGAGGCCTCCCATGTGTCCTCACCACGCTGGGCTTCAAAAGAGGTTTCTTCTTCTCCTTCTTCTTGTCCCGAGTGGCCCCAGCCTGGCACAAACAGCACTAAACCAACAAATATGGGGGGTTTGATGTTGTGACTCAGGAAAATCAGCTCCTCCCAAACAAAAGCTGAAAGAGACTCCAGAGGTGGTTCAGGCCCAGATCTTGTGTTGCCTCCAAGCAAAAACATCCTTCCAAGCACAGTCAGACACCAATCCTGCTGCGACAACAGCCAGCAGCAACGCTCCAGACACCGGCAATGAGGCAGTCTAGCCAGCTCCTGCAAGAGCAATCAGGAATTCTTCAGATGTCTCCTGTTGCCATCGAGTTGGTCTCATTTTCCTCATTGCCCATGGACAAGAACAGCTGGCTGGTGGTTTACCCCCCCTCAAACAGCCTCCCTTAGTCATCCTTTTCTTGTATTAAACTAAATCAAAGCTTGAAACTTCTTTTTAAGAAGTCATGGGTTTTTTGAAAGTCTAAATCTCCCTGCTGTCCTCCAGCCTCTGCAGTTCACCCCTGACCTTGCTGAAATTATCTCTTACATTAAACATCTCTTTTACAGTAGTCACAATAACGGCTCGTATTCAATATCCTCCCTCTTCCAGCAATTCCTGAAGAATCACTGCATGGAAAGCCACTCCTACCTGAATTTTGCCTTTCTGGATGTGTCCCATTTAACCATTTTCCTGTGGCAATCTTCAGTTCTGCTTGTTTGGGTTCTTTTCTATTTTGTGACATCGTAATTTTTACATAAATGGAAATACTGAAGAAAATCAGCCTGAGAAGAGATTCCTGTGGATGCACATTGAGTTAATCCCAAGAGTATCGAGAAATTACTTCCTAAGGGTAGAAAACACCACTTTTTCCCAACAAACATCCAAATAATCTGGTCCTACATAAGATCTTATTACAAAATCCAGCAAGCGGCACAGGAGGAAAAAAAAAAAAAAAAATCCTCTTCCAAATTTCTCTGCTGCTCCAAAGCAAGGCGTGAACTCTGCCATTAGCTTTGTTTTTGTCGTCTTCTCCGTCTGAATTTTAAAGCTCTGCACATAAAGCAAGCGGAATTGCTGCCGGATTTGGAGGCAGGTGACATTTGTGCGTCGCTGCCGTCGCCGCCGGATGACTCTGGCAGCGCTCTGATTCTGTGTAGTGAGTTGTCTCTAAGTGCTGCATGAAAAGCTCCGTGCATCATTAGGCACCTCGTTGTTTACTAAATGTCTTTTACGATCCGACAGGGCCGCCGGTGGAGGTCGTGGCGGTGATTGCGTGCGGAATTTCTATTTTTGGGGGTTTCTAATTCAGCCGTTTGTTTTCGCTCCGGGCTGGAATCTGGCGGGTCGATTCTCAGCCGAGACCGAGCTTAATTACTGAGTTTAACAGCAGAGTTCAGCGTGGCTGGATTAGACAGCTCGAAGGTGCCTTTTTTAGCACTAAAACGGCAACGTTCTCCAATATAGTTTCTTTTTGGTGGAGGATAAGAATTTTAAAGGAAAGATCTTAAAGCCTGAGGTGGATCTTGGTCTGGATCAGGGAGTCATGGAATGGGTTGGGTTGGAAGGGAACTTAAAGGTTTTCTACTCCAAATCCCTGCAATGAGCAGGGATGTCTTCATCCAGACCATATTCCTGGTTTTCTCTGGACGAGGGACATCATCTCTCTGGACTTTTGTGAGGTGTTTGATATTAACCATGAGCCACAACTACTTTTTCTTTAAAAAAATATGTCTTTATTAATCATTCTGGTTTAGTCTTTCTTATTTTTTTAAACCCAATTTTGAAAAATCTCTGAGTAGATGGGAATGTTAATTAAATATGTGCTGGGAAGAAAAGATTATGACTGTCCTATGGTAGCTCTACAGCAAATCTAAAATAAATTTGCAAGACTTCAAAAACAACACAAAAAAATGAATGGGTTTTTAACCAACACAAATGGGATCAGCTGGAAAGGGATGGGTGTTGCTGGTGGAGGGATTTGAGTGGCAATCTGACACATTGGCTGGCAAGGTCTAATATTAGGAATATTTTCTCAAGCGCTGTAAATAAACTGGAAATAGTCTGGAAGGATCCTGTAATGTCTGACTCAGCTTCCCAGAAAATTTTTCATCAGTCCATGACTACATTTGTTTAAAAAGCTGCTGTAATTTCTCCCGGTTTTGCAGAGGAATTGATCCATGGGAAGTGGAGGATTTCCAGTTTTAAAGCAGCTCTGTGTTGACCTGGTGGGAGTCATTTCACGTGAGGGACAAGGACAACGGGGGCTGCAGCCACTGCAGGAGATTGCTCTGGAAAATTATCCAAGACCAGAGACCAGCAGAGAAGAAAAGAGTCTCAACAAAAGGCCTGGAGAGCTGGGGGTGTTCAGCTGGAGGGGAGGAGGTTCCAGGGAGAGCTCAGAGCCCTTTCCAGGGCCTAACGGGGCTTCAAAAGAACTGGAGAGGGACTGGGGACAAGGGCTGGAGGGACAGAAAGAGGGGGAATGGCTTTAAAATGGAAGTGGGGAGATTTAAATGGGATTTTGGGAAGGAATTGTTCCCTGGGAGGGTGGGGAGGCCCTGGCACAGGGTGCCCAGAGAAGCTGGGGCTGCCCCTGGATCCCTGGCAGTGCCCAAGGCCAGGCTGGACACTGGGGCTTGGAGCAGCCTGGGACAGTGGGAGGTGTCCCTGCCATGGCAGGGGTGGCACTGCGTGGGATTTAAGGTCCTTCCAAACCAGTCTGGGATTCCATGGAGAATTTTATTTAGAGTTTTTGGTTAGTCACTTAAACTCTGATTACATAGCAGATTAAATCTGCTATTTAATTGTCCATCTATAACTCCAAACAGAACTTTCAGTCATAGTCCTCAAATTTAAGCACAGCTCCACTCATCCCCCTCCTTCCCCCAAATTATTCCGTTTCAGTTTCCTCGACTGATGTGAGTAATAACATGACAGAACATTTTACATCAACAAATATTCCATTATTTTCTGGTTGTTGTTTCAAAATAGATTTTATAAACATGTTTTTCTGAGTGTTTCCACTTGCAAGAGAAAGCTGCACCTCGCGTGGGCGCCTCCCATAATTCACCCAATAATCTCAGCACTCAATTAGATTTTAAATGTTTCTCCATTAAACACTTATTTTACCACAGTAAATAATTTAATAGGTTTTCATTTAAACGTGTCTCACATCACAGAGTTTTCAGTCTTTTTTTTAATAAAGTCACATCATCCTATTTCTTGAATTGGAAATAAATGGACTTTTGCCTAAAGATTTTTGGGCACATTCAGTGCTGTAACTCTGCACGTACATTTGCATTCACCATCTGAGTCATATGGAAAAATAAAAGAAAAATAAATTAGGAAGCGAGCCCACAAATGTGGAATCAATAAATAAAAATGAAGTGCGCTGACATTTCAACAAAACCTCCATCAGTTTCTGTCCTGAGTTCCTATCCCAAATGTGGAACTGCTGACTGGCACAACTGGTAATGACCAGGATGATTCCTATCACAGAACTCCTCTGATGTACTCAGATAATTATCCAGACCCATCTCCTCCAGCGTTGAATCTTTCTATTCTTGATCTTCTTAGCCAAAAATTAACTTTCTGTTGACTCTGAGTAAGGGAAGCTTTCAATAACCTAAATATCATTAAAAAGTCAGTGTTCCCTGGGAGTTACCTTTCGTAAACAGACTGAAAGCTGAGGTTCCCCCTCTGCCATCAGGAATCTGCCAGGTGACTTTGGTGACAAACTGGGAATTATTTAGAAAAATATTCATGGGGTGAGAAAAAATATTTTTATCTGTCCTTATTTTTTTTTTCTGGAGAGAGAAAATGAGAAGTTCTTTACATTTTGCTTTGCAATTTTAAAATCTATAACAAGTACTGCTGGCATGAGAAAGGACTGATGGGGAAAGGCTTCAAAGTGAGAGAGTAGAGATTTAGGTGGGATATTGGGAAGGAATTCCTGGCTCTGAGGGTGGGGAGGCCCTGGCACAGGGTGCCCAGAAAAGCTGTGGCTGCCCCTGGAAGTGTTCACAGCCTGGTTTGGGCTGGAAGGGACCTTAAAGCCCATCCAGTGCCACCCCTGCCATGGGCAGGGACACCTCCCACTGTCCCAGGCTGCTCCAAGCCCCAGTGTCCAGCCTGGCCTTGGGCACTGCCAGGGATCCAGGGGCAGCCACAGCTGCTCTGGGCACCCTGTGCCAGGGCCTCCCCACCCTCCCAGGGAACAATTCCTTCCCAAAGTCCCATCTAAACCTCCCCTCTTTCAGCTCAGGATCACCAGTTTTTATTCCCACCACCTTGGCCTGCTGCAGGACTCCAGGACAAACACAAACCTTTTGTTTTCCTTTTCCCTGATTTGTGCCTCTGAACCAGAGCCTCGGGCACCGGGCCACCGCTGGACTGCGGAAATTCCAGCAGCCATCCCTCGGCGAGCCTGGCACTGCTTGTGGCACACAGGACAGGAGATGCTCGTTAACATCCACGGGGCTTGGCCAACACAAAACTTCCAGGATGAGAAAGGCCAACACCCAAAAGTTGTTTTGTGCTGATGGTTAAGAGCCTAAAACGCTTTTGCAATTACGGAAATGGGCTGGAAAATATTCCATAGGCGAGGATGTGCTGGAGAGTCATTCCCGATCTTTATCCCATTAATTTCAGAACAAGAGTTGTATTTCCTGAGCATCATTCGTGACCAGAAAGTGCTTATCCCTCCATCATTGTCTCCTCATCCCCTTTTTTGTTCCAGGCTTCGTTGGCCTGAGATTATCCTGAATTCTTTGGAGCTGGGATAAAGCATTTGGACAACATCCAGTGTGGTGGGACCTGCTCTGGATTGGAGCACTGGAAACAATCTCCACAGCAATCCTATGCAACACATGGAAAATGATGATAAGAGTGTCTTTAAAGCCTTTTAATGGGATGTGATTATGGATATTCTGTTGTCCTGCAGAAAATACCGGCAGAAACTTCATGGGTATTGGAGCAACTGACAGGAAACTTGCTTATTTCTAATTAGCTTGTATTAATTGAGAGCTTTTCATCAGTTAGTCCTAAATTAAGGGACAATCTTTATGTTACCATTCAGAGCTGCTGTCCTTGGGCCTTCTGCTATGGAATAACTGCAGATGTTTAGGAATTATCGTTTTGAAACACTTCATTTGCATTCTGACTTCAAAATTAAACAATGACCCGTAGAGATTAAGCAGAGGAATCGATTAGCAGGGATGCAGGGATGTTCTTGGGAAATGTCACCCTGCAGCTCCCCTCTCTGCCAGCAGAAGGGTTTGAGGAGGGAATTGTGTCCCTGTCTGACCCAGAACACCCCTGAGCAGAACTTTGGGATTTCAGGCACAGCCCATTCTCTTACACTTTGCAGTAATCCAGGTGGAAGGTCACAAACACATCAGCAACATTGTTGGAAAAACCTTCATTTATTTATTTTTCCCTTCAGATTTCCTCGCTCTTGGCCAAAGAAGCGCTTTGGGGATGAACAGATTTTGTGACTTGACCAAAACCTCTTGTGGTTGCTCTGGTACCTCTTTAAAACCAGCAGCAGACCTTGGCTCTGTGGTTGAAGATTCCAGCATTAATTTCCTCCTGGTTCCACGGACATCACCATTCCCGTTCACCCCTCTTGGAGTGAAGGCTGTGCCTGGGATATTTTTCCAAGATATGTTTTCTGCTTTGCTCCCTGCTTTGTCCAGCTGTGGGAGAGGGGAATTCTGCACAGGAAACTCGTTTTATTCTCCTTTCATACACCTAAAAACGACCTTGGAAGGCAGAAAATGCAAGTTGAGGGGGAAAAAAGGGGCAGGCTGAGGAAGCAGCTTGTGACAGATGTTGCTCGTGTAAAGACTAAAACAAACTGAGCTTTGAGGTTGCTCAGAAAGTGGAGCTGATGAGTAAACACAGCTAATAAATAAAGTAAATAAGTATTTGGCTATATGGGAATAAACAAACCTTTCAGGATAATCCCAGGCAAGGTTTTAATTGTTTCTGTGTGGGGTTTAAATGCGAGAGGGAAGCAGGAGAGAGATGCTGGGTCTGAGCAGCTCCTGGTCCACACCGCCGTGTCCTCACCCCTGCCAGGCATCTCCAGTCGGGATGGAAGCTCCAGCACAGACCATTCCATGTTTTCTTCAGCCATTCCTCCTCATTCCTCTGTGTCCTGGCTGGAACTCCTGCCCAGGCTTTTCGCAGAGCCACGAGGCAGGCAGGGATGTTGATGTCCCTCTGGTTTGTGCTGTGCCAGGCGCACATAAATCCAGCTGATGGAACCCCGGTGTCCCTTGTCCTGAGAATTCACTTCTTGGCCAGGAACCTCCCTGTTTTGCTGAGGAGATGGGACAGGAGGAGGCTGTGGCTGGGTTAAATCAACAGAGCAGGGCAGTAAATTTGTCCCAGTGCATTAAAAATGAGAATAAACTGCTTGATTTTGGCATCTCTGAACTCCAGCTCTGCATTGCAGCACGTCCCATGACTGACAGCTGGGCCAGGGAGGTGCCATCCCATGCTGGCAGTAAATTTGTCCCCTCCACCCTCTCGCAGAGGTCACCTGAGGAGCAGGACACCGAGGCTGAAGCCCAGGACAGCTCCTTCCTTCCATCACTCACCTTGCTCCTTCTCTTTTCCCAGCAGTGCCAAGCCGCCTCTAGCAGATCCCGAGTGCCAGAAATGCTTTTGGAAAGTTTCCCCTCTCTCTGCTTAATAAAAACCAACTTCTGCAGCGCTGGGGTGGCTCTGTGTGCTCAGAGAAAAGCCAGCCCTGGTCTCCTGAGTGGTAAAGGGGAAAGCGGAGGTGTTCCAAAGAGCTCTTGGTGGAGCCATGGATTGGGCTGGGATGGAAGGGACCTTCAAGATGATCTTGTTCCAACACCTCCCACTGTCCCAGGCTGCTCCAAGCCCTGTCCAGCCTGGCCTTGGGCACTGCCAGGGATCCAGGGGCAGCCCCAGCTTCTCTGGGCACCCTGTGCCAGGGCCTCCCCACCCTCCCAGGGAACAATTCCTTCCCAATATCCAACCCAAATCTGTTCTCTTTTGATTTACAACCATCCCCCTTGTCCTGTCACTCAAATATTTGATATTTTCTCTGCTCCAGCCTCTTCCTGCTGAGGTGGTGGAGACAAAAACTAAATAAAACTTCTCAGGGGGTGTTAAATTAAAAGGAAATCTAAAAAGTCTCAGCCTTTAGCTGAGGATGGAGCAGGGAAGCTCCTGCTTGGACTGCAGCCTCTGGGAATGAACAGTGATGTTCCCAGTAGCCACAGGGCACCTCCCTGATGCTCCCAGCCCCCCGTGACCACCTGAGATGTGCAGAAATGTGCCCTAAATATGAAATATGACCGTTCTGAAAATCCCCTGGATTGTGAGCTGGGCTGGTCCCCGGGGAATTGCAGGGACACCATGGAGAGAGGAGGGGTCACCAGTGCACAAACTGCCCCCATTCCTGAGCTCTGCCCCTCACACAGAGCCCAGGACATGATGGAAACAGCGAATTTTGCTGGCTTGGGTTGAGTGTTTTGCAGTTTTTTAATTGTCTTGTTGCTTACACATGAAATAATGGTAATAGTCCCTAAAAGCTGTTATTCCCCATGCTGGGAAAACACTCTTTAGCCTCCTGCTGTAACAGGCATGTTTCAAATCCAGCATTTTCTGCACGAAAATAACCCTCACTGCTCAGGAGGTTTTACTAATCAGCTCCTGATTTTTCAGTTCTAATATCTCACCTATTTATTTATTTATTCAAATGCCTTGTGTAGTTTATTGAAAGCTAAGATTTTATTTGTTTGTTCAGACAACCAGAATAGAATTATCAACTCCAAACTTAGGGGTTTTTTTCTTCACTATCCTGCACATAAGGGGAAAAAAACCCATAATCAAGAGACAAGAATTAAACTTTTTTTGGGAAATAATTTCTCGGCAGAGGCTTCACACCTGTCTCACTCCAGCAGCAGTGTTGTGATTGATATGAATAAGTTATAAATGCCATGAATATTTAAATTTTTATACAGCACAGGCATTTTTCAGGCAAAAGGAATGATTTAGCTCTATCCTCTGTGCGGCTGCCACATGGATTCCGGGTGAAACAGGGTGTGGGACTGTGGTTTGTGCTGACAGGGAGTGAGCAAAGTGCTGAGCTCTTTTCCACCTCACGTCCTTGCTGCAGGTGGCCACATCCTTGATCCTTTATCCTTCCATAAAACAAAAGGAAAAGCTGTGGAAACACGCACTGGCTGCCTTCCAGGGTGGGAGATCCTGCTCTGAATTCACAAAGATGACTTTGGAAAGAACATTCTGGGTTTGTTTTGTCCCTTCCCTGAAGGGTTCTTTATTCCTCTCCTACAACGTTCAGGAAACAGGGAGTTGTTATTATTCAAATCACCGCCATTCAAATCTAAGAAATGACATTTAGATATTCTGCTGAAGTAAATCTCAGGCCACAGAATCGTTTAGGGTGGGAAAGACCTCCAGGGTCATCAAGTCCAAGCTCGATCCCCACCTTGTCCCCAGCCCAGGGCACTGAGTGCCACCTCCAGGAATTCCCTGGACACCTCCAGGGATGGGGACTCCCAGGCAGCCCATTCCAATGTTTAACAACCCTTTCCATGGGGAAATTCCTGCTGATGTCCACCCTGAGCCTCCCCTGGCCCAGCCTGAGGCCGTTCCCTCTCCTCCTGTCCCTTTTCCCTGCGAGCAGAGCCCGACCCCCCCCGGCTGCCCCCTCCTGTCAGGGAGTTGTGCAGAGCCACAAGGTCCCCCCTGAGCCTCCTTTTCTCCAGGCTGAGCCCCTTTCCCAGCTCCCTCAGGAGTTCTCCAGCCCCTTCCCAGCCTTGAGGGGCCCAAAGCTGACCCCAGGACTGGAGGTTCCTCCTTGAGAAATGCCCCATTATGACAGAACCAATGTCTCCATTCAAACGATGAAATGAAATTCTCCACCACTCCAGGCCTCCTCCTCCTCCTCCTCCTCCTCAGCTCTGAGCCCAACAGGTCCCGTCCCAGCTCGGAGGGGTCGGGGTGGCCTCACCAGGAGCATTTTCTTAATCAGCTGCATTTTGTCCACACTGTGCCTTATCCTCCCCCCGGGCCCTCGTGGGCACATTCTGATTATTCTCAGCAGTTATTCAGTTTTATGCGAAGGAGAATTTGTGGAAGAAGGTCAAAGAAGATTAATAAGGGACAAGGTGTCTAATAACTACACAATAGTAGACAAAAATAGGAGGATGATCAGTGCTCACACTGTGCTGCTTGATCTTATTACCCTGCATTAGCAGCAGTCATAATTTAAAACTTTAATAAACTCCCAGCCTCTTTGGGCCAAGATCTATGTTGCTGCTGGTTTTATTAGCTCCAGAATGGGCAGGAGCTTTATGCAACGTGATTATCCTGCAGAAGCAAACACCTAATCACTCTGGGAACATTGTCACGAGCAGCTAAAAGGGACAAAACCAGACCAAAGGCAGCCTTGAGACAACGGGGTTTCACCTCCGGGTTGGAATCGCTGTGGAATAGAGGTCACTCAGTCTTGGAACAGATGGCAAAGGGGTGGAAGGCTCCAAATAGCAAAGCTCAGACATCCCAGAATCCCAGACTGGTTTGGGTTGGAGGGGACCTCGCAGATGACCCAGTTCCACCCGGTCCACGGTCAGGGACACCTTCCATGGAGCAGGCTGCTCCGGTCACGAGCTGGGAGCCAGGTTATCCCTCGTGGAATGGCTCTTTTCCCTTTGTTCCTCCACGTTTCATACAGGTTATTCGATCACGATTGTTGCCTGAAGGAACAGTGGGTTATTCCTTAATCCAGGACTATCTGGCAGCTTTTCTCCTATTACACAGCATATTTATTTCTCAATTTCCCTCTCCCCCAAGCCGAAGCTCAGGAGTTGGATGCACCAAACATCTCCTCCCCACTCTCCAGGGGCTGCTTGGCTGGGCCAGGTGTGGCCTGGAGTCGGGGACACACGGCTGGGACAGATCTTCTGCCTCTGGGCAGCAGCTCCTTCCCTCCTTCCCCTCTTATCCCAAAGAATTTGGGATTTTTTTGCCCCAGCAAATAGAATTTGGGATTTTTTTTCCCCGCAAATAGAATTTGGGATTTTTTTGCCCCAGCAAATAGAATTTGGGATTTTTTTGCCCCTGCAAATAGAATTTGGGATTTTTTGCCCCAGCAAAAAGAATTTGGGTTTTTTTTGTCCCATCCCAGCAAAAAGAATTTGAGATTTTTTTGCCCCTGCAAATAGAATTTGGGATTTTTTTGCCCCAGCAAATAGAATTGGGGATTTTTTTTCCCCGCAAATAGAATTTGGGATTTTTTTGCCCCAGCAAATAGAATTGGGGATTTTTTTTCCCCGCAAATAGAATTTGGGATTTTTTTGCCCCAGCAAATAGAATTGGGGATTTTTTTTCCCCGCAAATAGAATTTGGGATTTTTTTGCCCCAGCAAATAGAATTGGGGATTTTTTTTCCCCGCAAATAGAATTTGGGATTTTTTTGCCCCCGCAAATAGAATTTGGGGTTTTTTTTGCCCCTGTCCCAGGCAGAGCAGGTGGAAGGGAGGAGCAGTGAAGAGGGGCAGTGTGCTCAGCACCAGCTGTGGGGTGGGTTTGGTTTCCTCGGAGCCTCTCCCAGCAGCAGCAGAAGGACACAGGGGGATCCCAGTCCCAAAGGGATTTGTGGCTGCAGTGCAGGGAGGCAGAGCTGGATGTGCCACTCTCAAAGCCCCTGGACACCTTCACTGGGGACAGAGGGAAGGAGAAACAACAGGATTTGATCTTCACAGGGCAGGAAAAATCATCCCGTGCTGGCAGAGTTTGGGACAACGCTCGGGAGTGCGGTGGGGAGAGCGGGGATGATTTGTGTGGGCTGAAAAATCACCCTGGAGTGAGGGATAACTAAGGAGGGTCAGCAGTGATGACCAAATAATCAAATTATTCCATTTCTGAAAGGAAAGAGGTGGCAGGTGCTCTGATGCCACCTGCTGCTGCTGCCCTGGCAGGCGCTGAGGAGCAGCTGGGTGGATTTCAAATGTTAAAAAAAAAAAACTCTCTGATTTTTGTGAATCACAGAACCAAACTCCTGGCATGGCTTAGAGAGGCTGCAGTGTGAGGAGAAAACCAGAGCTGAGGCCTCACCTAACCATGGCAGGGCAAGAAAAGAATTAAACAGCTTGGGGGTGCTTTGAATTCCTTTGATTCTGAGAGGTTTTTCCCCAAATAAATGTCAGAAATGATGTTTAAATTTACTGCTATCTATTCCAGTAATTAATATCAGCCGTGTCCAAGGACTGGCAGAGACTTTCCAGGCAATTAATCCCACGAGAGGAGTTAAGGCCACGCTCTCCACAGAGGAGTTCTGGAGAAAAAAGGCTTTAATTGGCTGAACCAGATCCATTAAAATCAATGGGATGTGGGATCAGCTGGGTTTTAGGGGCTGCTCCAAGCTCGTGGAGCAAGAGGTGCCAGGAGGACACGCTCACCCAACCTTGGGATGTCCCTCTGGAGGTGTCCGACCCCATCCCACCTCTGTGCCAGGATCGGGGGCAGCACCAGGAATTCTTCCTAAAAATGTGGCTGGGAAGAGCAGGGATTTGTCAGTGGGGTGCTCTGAATGGCAAAATTAAAAAAAAAAAAAAAATTAAAAGCTTTGGGGAGCTCGGGAGGGAGAATTTGGGCTTTGTGTGACATCAGGAACGTCCTGCTCCCGACACACAAATCTTTTTCCCTGAGGTAAAATCCTGTGCTCCTTTCCTGTAAAAAAATCTTCCACAAAAAAGTCTTGTAGCTTCCTACCAGTTATTCTGGAAGCAGCAAAACGTGACCTAAAATAAATCAATCTGATATTCCATAAAGCACAGACCCTCCTCAAAGTGAAATTTGCTGAAGCATGGTTGTGATTTCAACTTCATTTTTTATCACTGGGTTATTTACAGGATTTCCTGGATTTGTATCACAACAAATGCATCAAATCAACATTCCTCTGGGATGGTTTGTTATTTACTTTGGGATTTTCGTTTGTATTTTTTAATTGCAGAGGAAAAGGTGTGTTAAAAAATGGAAAGATAAGATACTTTTTTGGAGTTGTTAGGAAATTCACAGTTAGAATATTCTGTGATGTACAGTTAAAATACTGCTGGTTTGAGGGGCTGAACCTTGAGTGTGATTTATATTGATAATGTATGAGGAGCACATCCACAGAACAGGAAACTGAAAATTTCGCTGCAGATTTTTCTTTTCTAGAACTTTTTCTGTGGATGCATCTCTGTACCACACAAAATTCTCGATTATTTGTTATATCATTACTTGCTTTTACTTTCAGGTTTTCTGAGCAGGCAGAAAGAGCTGTTTAAAATGTGCAAAATCTTATGGCAAAATTTCACTGGGGTTTTGTTCAGGGTCATTTACCTTTGCAGTTCTGCAGTGAAACAAATCCCACTCCTCCTGGGTTAAACACAAGGCAGCCACCAGTCAAAGGGCAGGAAGTGACCAATATCTGCAATATTTGGTCTCAATGAAATCAGAATTTTTTTCAGCTGTTGATTTATTTTTTAAACCACTTGAAAAATCAGAGAATCATAGAATGGTTTGGGCTAGAAAGGACAGGGTTCATGAAGAGCTCAGACTCTCCATGGCAGAGTCAAACCAAGTGTTAAAGGTGAGTGGCTGAAAGTACAAACCCTGGCAAGGAGGTTTTTAGGGAAGATCTCAGCTGATCAGTAAAATGCTCATGAAATCTGACCCAGGCTGGGTCAAACCACTTGGTTTGGGCTTGAAACAACTGCCAGAAGTTGCAAATTCAAACACAATTCCACAGAATTGGAGCCCAAAGAACCATAAAGCCGCAGGAAATGAAACTCTCTCCCATTTTACAGCTCCCGAAAAGAGAACAGAGAGCCTCCAGTGCTCACCTGTTGTCACCTGTCCCTCCAGGTGAGCAGAGGTGATTCCAAACGACGGCACAGATCGTCCCTGCTGTCCTTCAGCAGACCCTGCAGGAAAAGGATGGAGAGCCGAGGACTCTTCGGAGGGATTTGGGAATCCTCGCAGCCCTGGAGCACCGGCTGCGGGAAGGAGGTTGGTGCTGTGTCTCCGACACCCCCGCTGAGGGTTTTCCCAACATTTTGGTGAAGTTTGGGTGGAAATCCAGCTGGCCGAGCTGGCATCCCTGGCTGAGCAGATATCCGGCTGCCAGGATCCCAGCCTGCACCCGTCTCTGTGATCCACGGAGACACAAATGGGGTTTGGCCCTGTGCCAGCACAGGAAATCTGGGAATAAAGCCCAGAGCGTGACGGAAACACTCGCAGGGACCTCGGACCCACAGCAGGGCCTTGAGGAGACGTTCCCTGCGCTGCCTTTCCGTTCAAAGTGCATTTTTGCAGGAATTAATAACCTGTTAATGATGGATGGGAAACTGCAGCCCTCCCTAACCAACAGTGGGGTTTCTTTGGGATCTGGGGATGCTCCTTGAGCACTTCCCTCCCTGCAGGGAAACTGCTGCAGGACTCCCACGGTGTCCCCAGGGACACCACGAGAAACTTTGGGGAATTTTGGGACAAATGTGGTGCTTTTAATAATTCTGCAGAAGAAATCCTTCCGTTTCTCCATTCTTTCCTCACAAAAAAAGGAGTTTCCTGCTCTAAACCCCACCACGGATGTGCTTTCCACGAACTGACTTGTGGGAGATTCCTGCTCTTTTTTGGGCCAAATATTCCTAAACAAGCAGCTCGTTTGCATATAATTAATTCAAACTTTTTCATAAAATTGATAAAATATTATTTATTTGCATTTTTCCTCGGTAAAAAGCAGATGTTGCATCCCCAGAATTCCACAAATCCAAGCTACTTCATACCAACGGGTTTGAACACTGGAAAATTTAAATATCTCATACCCAAATTCCTTAAAGTAAAATAAGAAATAAAATAGGAAGTAGAAATACAATCTACAGAATTTTAGGATATTTGTACGTCCTTTTTTTATACAACTTTTTTTTTTTTGCCACATGTTCTCTAAGCCTGGCAGACCAGGAAATAGGGGAGGTGAAAAATGGAATTTTGTTATGCCTGAAAAAGTTACTTTAGGTGGGTTTAGATGTTTGTGAAAGGCAGTAATTATAATTTGGGTTTGTTTTATTTCTGAAGGTCACAGTATTAAAACTGGAGGAAGTTTTAGGTGGATAGAGGTGAAATATGGTACCAGGAACACGTTAAATGCTCCAGAATGGCTGCTCTGAAAAAGAAACTGCACATGCAGAATATATAACCCCAGAATATTTTATTTCATATTTAATATTTATTTAATATTTTAATATTTAAAAAAATAACTCTTGGTAATGAGGAAAAAAACCAAATCTGTAGGATCACAGATAACGCCAGGGAGGAGAAACTGGACTGCTTCTAAATCCTGACCCTTGCCAGGACATTTTCAGGATCTGTGGGGTCTGGGCTTGGCTGGGAACGAGAAATAATCGAGGCTGGAGAGAAATAATTGGGAGTCGGAGAGGGACTTTCCACAAGGACAAGCGGGAACGGCTTCAGGCTGACAGATACTCTGGATTTTGGGGATATTTTTTTCCCTTTGAGGGGGTGAGGCCCTGGCACAGGGTGCCCAGAGCAGCTGTGGCTGCCCCCGGATCCCTGGCAGTGCCCAAGGCCAGGCTGGAGCACTCCGGGATGGTGGAACTGGGATGAGCTTTAAGGTCCCTCCCAGCCCATTCCTGGTTGGAAATACACCTGGGAATTTCACTGGCTCGCTCCCAGCCCCATTTTTGGGGGATTTGTGGCCGGGATCGGTGCCAGCAGCAGCAGGAGCCGCTCCCGGTGCCACTAGATGGCATCGCCAGCCCACGATTCACGCGTCCCGCCCGGCTGGCCCCGGGAATGACGCCGGGATAATTCCAGCTCCAGCTCTCCGGCTGAGCCGCGTTATCCGGCGGGCGCAGCCGGGAGCCGCAGCATCCCCCGGGCGGTGCGGGATGAAGCGGGCGCGGGTGGAAAAGCCGCTGGAAAAGCTCCTGTTGAGCAACCGCAGGGTTTAAAACATCCGTGAGACCCGGAAAGCCACTTGATGGTGACACCCGACACACTCCTCGACTTCCGAATCCAGGTGAAATGTTAAAGTAAAGGGGGAAAAGTTGTGAAAACTCCGCATTCCACGGAGGGAAGTTTTCTTCCTGGGGGTTAGCGGATCACCAAGGAGTTAAACTGTGTTCGGGTGTTTCCCAGGGACTGCTGCTGCCCGGTTTCTGCGGAGCAGAAAGAAGGCAGCTCTAACAAATACGTGGATTTTTGTGTCCTCGGGTGTCAGCTCAGCTGAGAAGGGGACAATTGAATGAGCTCTCTGTAGGCTTGTACAAGGGGATGTTTAGAAAACACACGAACTAAATTCTCTTGTTTGCATGGGAGATGTCTCCAACTTCCCCAAAAGTTCAGCCAAACCCACGTCAAGTTTGCCACGAGGCAATGGTTAAAATAAATAATATCCCAGACCAGCAATGCCATGGAAAATAAACCTGCAGCACCCACAGCAGCCGTGCCTGGGATACCTGGGGGTCAATTTGCTGCTGGATGTCTCCAGGTAATCACTGAGAGCAGAGAAATTAAATAATATTATTAAATATATATAACTGATATTTAATATTATATAATTAAATAATAATATTTGGGGTCAAATCCTTTCCTGAACTCGTTTCGCTGACGTGGAAGGATTATCTCCCCTCACACTTCTGAGATTTAAGGCAAGTCTTCTAAAATTATGCCTGAAGTCACTGATATTCAGATAAACCTTGTGATAAAAATCGGTCATTTCTAATTTTGCAGTGTGCAAAAGATGTTTTCCCATCTTCATCCCTTTTCCTGACTTCCTGGTAATTTCCTCACTACAGGACGAGGCTCTTGTGGCTGCGAGATTTTGCTCCCTTTGTTGGAAGGACACAGGAGGTGGGATCAGCCAGGTCTGGTTTTCCCAAATTCAGAGAGTTACAGAATCCCAGAGTGCTTTGGGTTGGAAAGAACCCTAAATCCCATCCCGTGCCACCCCTGCCATGGCAGGGACACCTTCCACTGTCCCAGGCTGCTCCAAGCCCCGTCCAGCCTGGCCTTGGGCACTGCCAGGGATCCAGAAGCAGCCACAGCTTCTCTGGGCACCCTGTGCCAGGGCCTCCCCACCCTCCCAGGGAACAATTCCTTCCCAACATCCCATCCATCCCTGCCCTCTGTCATTTTAAAGCCGTCCCCCCTTGTCCTGTCACTCCATCCCTTGCAAAGAGTCTCTCTCCACGTTTCCTGCAGCTCCTTCAGGCCCTGCAAGGCCACAGCGAGGTCACCCCAAAGCTTCTCCTCTCCAGGTGAACAACCCCAGCTCTGCCAGCCTTCCCTCCCAGCAGAGCTGCTCCCTCCCTCTGATCATCCTCTGCATTCTCGCCGACAGCTCCGCGTCCTTGCTGTGCTCAACTCCCCCCGGCTGTCATTCCCAAATTCCCCCCTCACCCCTGCGCCCGCTCCCGTTCCCCCGCACCTGCGGGGCGGTGCCGGGCGGGGCGGAGGGAGGGGTCGCTGCCGNGGGCGGAGCGGGGCTGGCCGGCGCTGTCGCCGCTGTCGCCGGCCCGGCCGCCCTACTCGTACTCGGCGCTGATCGCCATGGCCATCCACAGCGCGCCCGGCCGCCGCCGCACGCTCAGCCAGATCTACCAGTTCGTGGCCGAGAACTTCCCGTTCTACCGGCGCGGCGGGGCCGGCTGGCAGAACTCCATCCGCCACAACCTGTCCCTCAACGACTGCTTCAGGAAGGTGCCGCGGGGCGAGGACGAGCCGGGGAAGGCGCGGGGCGGGAGCGGAGCGATGCGCGGAGCGATGCGCGCACAGCGGAGCCGCCACCGCGCTTCTTCTGTCCGCAGGCAAAGGCAGCTACTGGACGCTGGACCCCAACTGCGAGAAGATGTTCGACAACGGGAATTTCAGGAGGAGGAGGAAGCGGCGAGCGGAGGCGGCCGGAGCGGCGGAGGGGGCCGGGGACAGCGGCGGGGACCAGCGGGTGGCGCGGCCACCCCCGCCCGAGGCCACCGCCCGCTGCGGCCACGCCGGGGGCCAGGCCTGACTGGGTTCGCCCCCAGCTGAACTCGGGCACGAGTGACGGATGTTTTCGTACGGCGGAAATGTAAGTTTTGTATCGAATTGGTACTCCAGGTGCAGGGCTGGGGGCGCTGAGCGCCGCACGGTGCCCCGGGGCTGGGCGGGTGCTGCTCTCCCTCCTTCTCTCCCTGTCCCGTCCCACCAGAAGGCTGGAAAGGCTTTAACCTCCTGCCACGCGGGTGTCCTGGGCAGCTTTCCACGGCCAGGAGCAGAGCAGAGCTCCCTGCCAGCCCTCCTGGCTGTGTTTGGGGAGGTAACGAAGGGTTGGGTGTCCCAGAGGTGCCAGGAGATGCTCGGGGTGCTCTGGGGAGCTGGGAGTGTTCACCTGGAGAACAGAAGGTTCCAGGGAGACCTCAGAGCCCCTTCCAGTATTTAAAGTCAGCTTATAAAAAAGAGGGAGAATGGAATTCTTACACCAGCAGATAAGAGATGGGGCAATGGTTTTAATCTAAAAGAGGAGAGATATTGGGAAGAAATTCTTTACTCGGAAGGTGCGGAGGCCCTGGCACAGGGTGCCCAGAGCAGCTGTGGCTGCCCCTGGATCCCTGGCAGTGCCCAAGGCCAGGCTGGACGGGGCTCAGAGCACCTGGGACAGTGGAAGGTGTCCCTGCCCATGGCAGGGGTGGCACTGGGTGGGCTTTAAGGTCCCTTCCAGCCCAAACCATCGATTCCATGAGAAAGCCGGAGGGATGTGCCCTCACTCCCAGGGTTTGTTCCCAGGGAACACCAGGCTGGCACAGAGGTCACCCAGCCCCCATCCTCTGCAGCATTTCTAACCAAATCCCCTTTATTTTCTCCCAAACACAATCCCATCTCCGTGCCAGCCCGTGGAGCTGACCAGAACTTGCACGAGGAATTTCAGATTTAATCGAGCATCTGAAACATAAAGCTGATAATTCAAATTTATTGCCTATTATAATGGGGCTGTAAAGCAAATTTGTACCAAAAACCCCCCATGAAAACTGTCCGAGAACCTAAAAAAGTGGCAGAGATTCGAGTCCCTGGTGAAAGGGAAGAATCAGCTGTACAAAGTAAGTTTTTCTTGGCCTAAAATGTAGTAAATTGTGTTTAAAAATATCCGGTTTACAAATATCTGACTTGAGTAGATCCGGAGTGAAGGAAAGAGCAAACTGAACCTGTCAGCCAATACCCCGTGAGGGTCTATGTGGATAAATTTTTTTTTATGAATTCCCGATTTGAAAAAAGCCTCATCCGAGACAATTTACGCGAAAAGGGGAAACGAAATTTCTGGAATGGAATTTAAAATATTTCAGACAGAATCTCTTTGTTCCCATTGTTATTTTTTCCAGGGTGTTCAAGGAAGAGGACATTTAAATGATAACCTCTGTTTCCTTTTCTGAGCGGGTAGGATCCTGTCCGAGGGTCCTGCACTGGGATATTCATTCCCTAAGGAATGGGCACACATTTGACCTGGGAAGGATGAGAAACTCCTGCCTGGCAGAGCTGGAGGAGCCTTCCCAAGAGCCAGTGACGACACCGGACCTCAGAGCTGGGCAAGGAATGATTTCACCGAACCCACATTTCCTTCTGCTCCAGGATACAAAGTTCCAGATCCGACTGTTAAGGGCTGAATTCCCGATTTTCCCCTTGAGACTGTTTTCCCCTGGGACAAAATGCCACTGCAGGAGCCTGGAAATGCAGGAAAACTGAACCCCAGGAGGCTGCAGGTGCTTCCAGCTTCCCCAGGGTTGGTCTTTGTGGGCTCGCCTGGATCCCGGGGCAGGGAAATCCGTGGATAACTCAGGGAAAGGACCTCACCCCACTCCAGAACCTTCTTCCAGGGACAGTTTTAGATGATGATTCACTGTGTACAAGGAGGGCACCGTTTGTATTTCTCTGTGCTTCTGTCGTGCTCTGATTCTATTTTTGTGTACGGGGAAAGAAAAGGAGATTTTTTCAAAAATAAATCATTGGAGCAGGGAAGTTTCAATCCCTTGGAGCAAAACCAGTGCCCCAAGGAAGAGCTGCAGCAGGTAACGAGGCTCTGGGCTAATTCCAGCTGCAGGCTTTTGTGGGAAGGGTGCTGAGATACTGGGATGGGTGGGATGCTGTGGGATTGGGCCAGATTCCCTTGGAAACCCGGGAATAACAGAGGTGCTTTCTCCAGGAGGGCGCCTGGGAATGAGATCAGGAGCTGGGATGAGGCTCCAGAGGAACCATTCCACACTGGGAGAAGGGCTGGGGAGGGGGATTTGGGATGGCAGAAGTGAAGTGGCCCTGGGGGTGCACCCTGTGACCCCCTGCTGCTGTCACCAAACCCTGCCGCTGGTTTGTCACTGGTTTTCTGTGGCTGTGTGGGCTAAAGGAGTCTAACACAGGGAACAATTGTAGGATGCTCTTGATGCCATTTCTGCTGTCTCCTGGTCTTGGGAATATTAGAAATCCAGTGGTGGGATTGGTTTCTGTGCAGGGCCAGGAATTGGAATCGATGATCCTGATGGGTCCCTCCCAGCTGAGGATATTCCGCGATTCTATTCTATAATTCCTGCTGGAATTTAGAGCAATTTGTGCCTCCTGTGCTGTCAGGAAGGGGTTCAGAATCAAGGCAGCAGCATTTGCACCATTTCCTCCTCAATAAACTGAACAGGACTGAAAAGGTTTCACTGTTTGAGGGAGTACCCAAACAGAGCAGGAAATCCATGGTTCATTTCAGCCAGGATGCACTGGAGAATTGGAATTACATCAATAAGTTATGGAAAAGCTTGGGAAATAACAGAGTTCTGGAAGCTCCACTCTGTGCTGTGCTTTTCACAGGGGAAGGTGCAGCTCTGGCAAGGAAACAACAGCCCTGGGGCATTATTCAAGGATAAACCCATGGAAATGGGAATCTGGGCTGTTCCTTTATCCAGCAGGATAAATATCCACGATTTCTGTGCTCTGGAACAACGTGATGGCCTAAATAAGGAAGGGAAGGGGCTGTCCAAGCTTCATAAATCAGGATTTGGGGAGCAGGCAGGGCATGAAAGGAGAATTTGCACATTTGAACATTTAATTCTGGGGTTGTGCTTTGAGCCCAGCCCAGGGCTGGAGGTTCCCAAAAACAACCCCAACCCTCCTCATCCCTGGCAGCTTCTCCTCCCAGAAAGGGCTGGACAGAGCCTGGCAGCGCAGAGACCTCTGCTCACAAGGATTTTGGTTGTGTGCCAGCAGTGCCTGTGGGATGTCCTCTGGATTAACCTGGAGGAATGGGAAATTCCCAAAAAACCACAGGCAATGCCCCCTGGCTGGGCAGGGAAAGGCAGGCACCAGCTGGAGGTTTCACTTCTTCAGCAACGAGTCTGTGAATTATTTTCCTGGCTTTAATTGCTGTTATTTTAGTCTCAGTTCTATTTTAATCCAGTTGCAAAAGCAATAAATCTCTATTTTCAGCGTGATTATCACTCAGGAGGAGCCCATCACAAATGCAAACAGGATGTGATAAATCAGATTTATTTCTCCTTTTTTCTTTTCCATTTTCCCTCTGCTCCAACAGTTGCCTGTGATAAATCCTTGTTAAGCACTAGGATTTCCCTGTGTGATCACACAGCTTCCCAGGATTTTTTCGCTGGAAAACAGAACAGGGTATATTAAATTTTATATTGTGGGAGGAAAATCAATACAAAACCAAGCTTCCATGTTCTTGGGAGTCATCAGAGCTGAAGAGAAAGGAAGTTGTAAGTAGTTGTTAGTACATAAAAATATCAGGAAGCTCATCCTTTTCCAGGGGTTGTCTAGAATTCCACGCTGCAGGAGATGGAAACCCAAGTCCTGGAGGAAAATATGTGCTGGGAACAGGTTGGATGGGAAGGATTCATCTTGGAACCTGCAGAACCCAGCTCGGTGTGGTGTCTGGGTTTTTTGGGATTGTGCCACTCCCTCGGAGTCCTGGCAGCACCCGGGGACCAAATCGTGCTCCTGCAGGACTCCAGCCCCTCTCCCTGTGCTCCCAGGGCTATCCAGCCCTCCTGGTGACGAGCTGCATTTGCTGCTTTCGGGATGGAACTGGTTTTTCCTGCTGAAATGGTGCCAGACAACAACACTCCACGAGAATTCGGGATTCTTGTCCCGCTCCCGACACTCAGCTCTGGGATTTCTTCTCTCCCAGAGAAGCTGTGGCTGCCCCTGGATCCCTGGCAGTGCCCAAGGCCAGGCTGGACGGGGCTTGGAGCACCCTGGGACAGTGGAAGGTGTCCCTGGCCATGGGAAGCCCATGGAGGGGTTTTAAGGTCCCTCTCAACCCAACCCATCCTGGGATTTGGGAACCCGAATTTGCCAAGCCCAGCTCCCCATCCCACCCTTCACCCAGGGACCCTTTGGAAATGCTGAATTTTTCTTGGATAATGTTCCGAGACACTCCCAGAGGGGAACAATTCCAGTCAGTGCTGAACGAGGAATTGCAGAGGGAGGAAACGGCATCTTGAAGAAGGGGAAAACTGAGTTATAACAAGAACACTCTGTGGTGTTGACTCTGAGATCACCTGGGTGGAACAGGGACTAAAAACTCCCAGCTCCTGCCTGCAGCAGTGGCATTTAAAAGCCCAGCTCGTGTCTCTCAACCTGGATGAATCTGGTCTTGTCACTGAATTTTCAGTCAATATGACAGCACACGGCTGAGCTGGATTTGCCTTTTTTTAAAGGAAAGCACTTCTCTATCACCTGGATAACCACAGAGAAAAAGGGAAGAAGTTTTGATTCTCGGGTGATTTCTGCTGTGCTATGGTCTCTGATATCAGCTTAGATCATTTACTCCTTTGACTTTGCCTTTCAGTCCCTGAGAGGGGTTTACCCTCAGATTTGGGTTCCAAAGGTGATATTTGCCTGATTCAGGAGGAAGACTTTGGGATGGTTGTGTAGGAGAGGCAGAGTTTTTGGGGTTTATTAAGTACAGAGAAATTAATATTAATTAATGTTAATAATAAATAAAATAGAAATATAAAATTAGTATTATTATTAATACACAGAAATTCCTAAGGGGATTTGTAAGTGGGAGTGGGAGGGTGATTGCTAAAAAGCAATGAATCAGCAAAGTTTAAATTAGATGAATAAAAATGAATCAAAATGAATCAAAATTTTAAAAATGAATGCATAAATGAATCAAAATGAATCAAAATATAGAAGCTGGAGCTGCTCCTTCAAGGGGTGAGATCAAGTCTCAGCTGCTCTTCTTGTGGATGAACTTTTAATTAACTGGAATCTGTGCCACGGGTAGAGATGACAGCAAATATTCCGATGAAATTAGCCAAACAATTCTCTTTGAATCCACTCAGCCGGCCAAGGTAAACCCACCTCACCTCTCCTTCACTCCCTGCGAAATCCTTCGTGAATTTAAACCAGTCAAACCCTTTAAAGAGTTTAACTGGCAGAGTTTAGGGTTGCAGGGCTCTTCTGGCACAGCACCTTTTGCACATGGCTGATGCTGCTCATCAAGTCACGAACATCCACCTAAAAATGTGATTTTCTGTGCTTCCTTGCACAGTTTGATTATTTCAGTCCCCCTGATGGAAGCACCCCTCCATTTTCGGAGTAAATGCAGTCACAGCTATAAAGAAACATTTTTTTCTTCCATATGACAAAGTTTCCCTGTCACTTCCACAGTTCTCCACCTCCTGCATTTCAGTTTTCCCCAAAGCTGCAGTGTTTCCTCCTGCCCCAAACTTGCTGTTTCCCCAAGTGCTGCAGTGACATTTTCTGTACGAGTTCACACTCACCTCCCTCAGGGTTTGGGTACCGAAATAATCGTGTTGTACCGAAAATAAAACCTTTTAAAAGGCACATTCCATCCCTTTTTGGGTTGATACTGAGTCCTTTTTCCCCTCTAGAGGGTGTGTGAGGAGCAGGTGCCAACACCTCCCCCTGCTCAGGGCAGGGCTGGCAGCTCCTGGGTGCCCCCTCCTCTCCTGCAGTGTGAGCTGCAATTCGTGCTCCTTTCAGCCTCTTCTGGAATCTTCTCCCCACCCTTGCACCCATTTTTCTCCAGTCATTTTTCCTGCTGTAACATGATGCTCTCAGATGAAGGACAGGTGCATCTCTTGCCTTTTCCTTGAAGCAAGAAGTTGGCAAATAAAGATGAATTAGTCTGGTATCATCTCCCAGTTTCCATTTATCCTTCTGTGTTTACTCCGGCTTTCCAACTCATCATCTGGCATGTAATACCCTCCAAATAATGCTGGAACTATCCAGAAAATTTGGGAATTAAGGCACAGAAAACATGCAGCACATATGGAATATGTCTATAAAGTTAAATAGTGCCAGACCATAGCCAGGGACACCAGAACTGTACTGGTCTATACTGGAATGAATCTTGGAATCCCAGACTGGTTTGGGTGGAAGAGACCTTAAAAAATATCTCATTCCACCCCTTCCACTGTCCCAGGCTGCTCCAAGCCCTGTCCAGCCTGGCTTTGGACACGTCCAGGGGTCCAGGGGCAGCCACAGCTTCTCTGGGTGTGCAGGAGGAGAGATTTCTGTGAGTGTGGAATTTTTCACTCCTTCGAGCTCGACGTGAATTCTGTAATTTTCAGTTTCCTTTTTCTCCAAGCACGTGGAATACGATCTGCCTTTGCAAAGTTTCTCACCTGCATGTTTTGGAAAGGTTTAAATGATGCCGTGTCTCAGGAGTGAGGGACTGCACAGCCTGGGCCTTGTGCCCTCAGTGGGTGCCACCTCTTTCTGCCCCTCTTTGTGGTGCCACTTCTGCCCAGGACACCCCTCTGGGGACCTGCCCTCCTCAGCACGAGGATATAACCTTACAGACAGATCTTTTTGGGGTCACACGTTAGTTAATGCATCACTTATCACCCATCTGTCATGCTGGATCCTGGAACCAGCTGACAGCCAAGAGCACAGTGATGGCTTTTATCATTCGAAGTGACCCAAATCACGGTGATACCTGTTACCAGTGGCCATCAATTTTCAGAGGAACTTCCAAAAGTTTTCTCCTGCTGGCTGGAAAATAGCCCAGCAAAAGTGGGAGATGGAAATTTTCTCCCACTCCTGAAATCCTGGAAATAATCCTCACTCTCCGTATTTCTCACTGCAAAGAATAGCAGAAACTCGTTAATCCACCTCATCACGAAGTACAGGTGAAATTATATTCCCGTTATTATATTAAAAATATGTTATATTATATAAAATTCTATCCCTCCTGCCTTCTGCTCCGAGAGAGGAGACTGGAATGACCTGAAACCCAAGATGGATTTGGTGCATTTTTATTTTACTGACCCAGTTTCAGCTGCTCAGCTGAGTCTCCCTGTGCCCACAGCAGAGCCAGGCCACTGCCACAGAGGTTTAGGGCTTTTGTGTCCCATCCTTTAAGGCAAAGGGGTTTTTTTTCACAGAATCCCAGAATGTCTGAGGTTTGAAAAGACCTCCAGGATCATCAAATCCGACTTGTGAGCGATCCCCACCTTGTCACCCAGAGCAGAGCACAGAGGTGAGGTAAGGAAAGAAAAATGACCCTAAAACACCTGGCTGTGAATTAAAAATCAAGGCAGGCAAAGGCTGATTTGGAGCTGTGGGAGACCCCGTTAGAGGAGTGAGGTTGTTTGGACCTGGATATATTTTTGGGGAAGAAAAATCATCCAGCACAAGGATGGAATTCTTAACGAAAGGAGAATTTCATTAAGCCCGAAAGGAAGGGGGAAACAACAACGTGAAAAAAGCTCTGAAGAAATAAAAATAAATGATGAGGAGCTGAGCGCTGCCCTGGAAATGAGGAGGTGATGGCCACTGCCGGCTGAAATGAGGCAATAATGGCTCTGCCTGGCGCCTCCGGGCCTTCACAGGACTCTCAAAGATAATTCACTGTTAATTAACTTTCCCTTTCCCCAGAGGATCTCAGCGCCCAGTTGGTTTTAGACCTGCCTAGGAAATTGGGTTTAATTCTCTTTCCTGGGTTTAAAGTCACGAGTGGGAGGTGAGGCTGAGGTGAGGGAGAGAGCCGGGATTTCTCTCCAGTGTGAGTTGGTTGTAAGGGAATTCCTGCGAATAAAAAGGAGTTTGGGCCGTCCTGCAGTGACTCGGAACAGAAGTCTGGTAACACCAAAGATTTACATCCCTCTGAACTACATCTTTGTATTGTCCTTGCCTGTAATGCTCGGGGCTTCTTTCAGCGATGCTAAAGGCTTGTTTGAGGAACAAATTTTGGGAATAGTCGGTGAGGCGACTGCTCAAGGCCGAGCCCTGGGAATTCACCACTTCACCTTTCCTCTTCTGTTGGAAACACTTTTTTCTTTTGTTGTTTGTCGCTTTTCTGTTTTAAGTACGCCACGCACAATTCCATATTTGACGTGGGTTTTGAGGAGAAATCCCCCTCTGTCCATCCTTTGGGCGGGTTCATCCCAACAGCTGAGGTATGTTTGCTGCTGAGGCTGAAACGAGACGCCTGGGGCCTCCTCTGCCCTCCAACCCCTTGGGTTTGCAGTTTAATATTTCTTCGTGAGGGGCACTGGGAAATCCCAGATTTCCCTGGAACCTGGCTGAGGATGCCAACCTGCCAAAGGACAATTCCAAGAGGACAACTCTGTTTTCACCTCATTTCCAGACAAAATTTGCAACCACTCTTGCATTTCAGGATCTTTTTTTTCTATCAGGGCAGCAGCCTCTTATTTTAAACCAAATATTGTCCTTGAGAGCCACTGATAAATTCTGCTGCCCTGAGTTATCTCCATCAGCAGTTGCTGGGGGTAAATTACATTTTAATGACCATACTTGGGGTAAAATTAGCTCCTGGTGTTTGCATTATTAATTAAGCAAACACCACCCTTGCTCATGTTCTGCTTTCCCTGACAGCCTGGGCTGTCTGTAATTGTAATTCCTGCCTGTCTGCTCAGGCTTCAGATGGAAAGAGGGGAGATTTAGTGGGATTTTGGGAAGGAATTCCTCTTTGTGAGGGTGGGAGGCCCTGGCACAGGGTGCCCAGAGAAGCTGTGGCTGCCCCTGGATCCCTGGCAGTGCCCAAGGCCAGGCTGGAGCAGCCTGGGACAGTGGAAGGTGTCCCTGGCCATGGCAGGGGTGGCACTGGGTGGCATTTAAGGTCCTTCCCAACCCAAACCATTCCATAATTCCCTGACTCTGAGGGTGGTGCCGGTCGTCCTTTGAAGAAAGAAAACCAAGGGGCAAAATTGTGCCCATTTCCCTGCAAATAAGCAGTGGGATGAACAAGCTGAGCCTGCAACAAATCTTAAATAAAGAAAAAAAATAAAATAGGAGGAAGCGGAGCTTACAGCTCACAAGGTAAAAATATTTATTTTGAAGCACAACCCCATTCCCAAAGCTGCTTCCCAAAATCCAGAGGCTGATAAGAGCATTTGGGTAGAAAGAAATAAAATCAAGGAAATTGGAAGGCAGCAGCAATAAGGGAAATTCTGAGCAAATTAAAGCAGAGTGGTGCAAATTATTTATAGAAACAAAAGTCCTTCCTAATCCTTTCAGAGCAGGAGCCTGCACAAATTATGTGACATCCACCCAGGCAAGGATTTATCCCTACAGCAATCAAACTCTGGAGTTACAAATATTCAACTACAGCCACATCTCTCTGACACCAGCACCACACACCCCACAGTTTAAGGAGGATTTGGCAGAGTCCAACTGTGGATGTGCATTAAAAGCCCCTCAGATATGGACTGGCACATCTCACTTGTTTTTCTGAAGGATTTCTTTTCTTTTTTAGGTGTCCAGTACTATCAGAATTCTGGGATAAGTGATCAAAACTTCAGTGTCCTGAAAAGAGTGTGAGGTCAAATTTCAGCTGAGAATATTCTGTTAAAAATCTGCTCACAGTGAATCCACTGGTTGAGGGGCATAAAATTCCTGCTTCTTGTTTCTTTATTTGGCAGAATCAAAGGGAGATTGGTTTTGAATTTTAATTTTTTTTGGAATTAGCTGGCAAAGGATTCAGCTGATGATGTACAAAGATCAGCCCTATACACAGGCCCAGCTGGGATTTATTCCTTTGTAACCTGTGCTCCTCTAACCAGGCCTGGAACCACCTGCTTGAAATGTGAAAGGAAATGTGAAATGATGAACAGCTCCAGTTGCCATTCCCCCCCCAAATCTGCCTTTGTCAATTAAATAATAAAAGGTGTTAAATAGGCAACTTGTGCTTCCTGCTCCTCCCTCAGAGCAACCCCAGCCATGGCAAATGTTTTTTTTTCAGTTCCTTTTGAAGAAGTTTTTTTGGGAAATCAGCTTATTTTGGGTGGAGAGCCCAATGCAGGAGCCGGAACTGGAAATATTTGTGCTTTAATATATTTACATTGTACTTCTTCCCCTGCTTGAAAAGCTTTTTATTAGTGAGGGATGAGAACAACCAGTGGCTAAAGGAATCAATCCACACCTTGGAATATTCAGTGTGTTATCCTTGGTACAGGATAAATCAGGAATTATCCTTATTTCAACCTTCCAGCCAGGAGCAGGAAACTGAAGCGCTCAGTCCTGTCAGAGGTAGGTGTTTAACACACTCTTTTATTGTGTATTATTATTATTATTATATTTTATTATTATTATTATTATTGGCTTTGGGATTTAAGCTTCTCACCAGTTCCTCTCCAACTCATTTTGAAGTTTCAGAAGAATTTGGTTCCTCAATAAAAGCTCCTATGAGGAACTAGAAAAAAAGCTTCTCTGAGCTTCTTAATAAAACCTCTCTGCCTGTGAATTAATTTTTGAAACCTTTTGGATTAGAAACCCTGTAGAAGCTGGTTTAGAAATTCCTCTGACTCCCTGTTTTCCTTCTCTTTTTCCATCTGGTAATATCTTGATCTGTGCTGCTGAGGTGAAAACCCCCCAGTGCTGCCTGAATTCCTCAGTGAGGTTTTTGTGGGGTTTTAATTGATGTGGTTCCTCTGAGCATGAGAATTTTACTTGCTATGAACATTTCAAGAAGGTTTTTACAGCAAGTCTAGAATTTCCCAGCTTTACTTCCTAACTATTTGGAAAGCAGGAGTAGAAACTCGGAAGAAAAAGTGGGTTTGAATCTTCTTGCAGAGTTGAATTAAGCGAGATCCCGTTGTGGGTTTGGGTGGGTGATTATTCCTGCATTTCTGCTGGCTTTGCTTCAGTAAGGAATGATGTGGAAAACAGAGATTGCAACTGGGTTCCTGCTTCCCACGAGGTTTCCAGACCTCAAGCTGGGACCCAAATCTGGCCTCTGGTTTGTTTGCAGCCCTGGGTGTTTCTCTTGGGGAAGGATTTGGGGTCCTGGACTCCTCCATGGTCCCCACCCCCTGTCCCAGGGCACGTTGGCTTCTGCCCCACGTCCTGAAATTGGCTGGAATATTTGAGCTTTAATGCCAAAATGAGGCTGTTTGTGTCTGGTTTTTAAGGAGAACTGCAGGGGAACTGAACAACTCCCTGCCTAGAACATATAATGCTTCTAGATATAAAAAATATAGTGGTTCTAGAGAGAAAACATTATATTGGTTCTAGATATAAGACATTATAATGGTTCTAGATATTAAAATTATAATGGTTCTAGATATAAAGCATTATGTTGGTTCTAGATATAAAACATGATATTGGTTCTAGATCTGCAACATTAGAATGGTTCTAGATATTAAAATTAGAAAAGTTCTAGATAGAAACCAATATATTGGTTTCTAGATCTACAACATTAGAATGGTTCTAGATATTAAAAATTAGAAAAGTTCTAGATAGAAAACATTATATTGGTTCTAGATCTAAAACCTCATATTTGTTCTGGATATTAAAAAATATAATGGTTCTAGAGATAAAAATATAATGGTCGTAGATATAAAAAATATAATGATTCTCAACATAAAAATATAATGGTCGTAGATATAAAAATCATAATGGTTCTGGATATTAAAAATCATAATGGTTCTGGATATAAAAAAATATAATGGTTCTAGACATAAAAAATTAAGATCACGAAGGTTCTGCCTTCCCCCTGAGCATCCTCGTGCTCCTTGGGGCTGGGTAGGTTTTTCCTCCTGAAGGAAAAGCAGGCCCACGAGTGGTGCAGCCCCTCCACCTCGTGTTCCTGGCCTCTCCCGCGAGATGAAAACCTGCCTGAAGGCAAGAGCAAAGACATCTTTGGGGGACTCGAATGCATTTTTGGCAAAAAACACTGATAAAATGCTAAATATTCCACGTTGCCCTGATTCCCTGTGCTTTTTGTTGCTTGTTTCATGGTTCTAACGTTGCTTATGATATGCCCAGAATGCCGTGGGAGCTCAGGAGCGTAAAAATCCATTTACAGTGTTATATATTTTTTTTTCCATAAATAATACATTTCCAGCCATTCTGCCTGCCTCCAGAAGGAAGCTGAGATATTCCTGTCCCCTGGTTAGCTTGGGGATGGTGACAGGACCCCGTAGGAAGCTGCACCCACACTGTGAGCGTGACCTGATTCCTGCTCTGATTTTCCCCTCCCTTCAGGAACAGCTTCATTTTTTCTCTTTCCGTGAATTCTAACACTCCTGCAGCTTCCCCACGAGTGATTCTGTTGGGTGGCTTTGCAGTGCTCCAGGAATAAATGAGAGTTGTGGCTTTTCCTCTGGAAAAGTGCTTCTGGGAGGAAGGATCTGAGCAGTGAGTACGGAAAAGATTTTTCTTCTGGTTTGCTGGACAGTGCTAAAAATTGAAGGTGGAATGGGGCTGAAAATGCTCCAATTCCACATCTGGATGTGGTTTCCACCAAATTTTTTCCATTGGTCCATCACAAGTGGGTGATACTGAGCCAAAGGCACAGAATGATGTTGGGTTTGTGATTTTATTGGGTGGAGGAACTTTCTTAGGGCAGCTGGAGAAGGTGTTGTCTTTCTCTCCCTGTGCAGAAAGGATTTGCATTCCAAAAATCTCCAGTTTGGAGATTTCAGTCCTACTGGGACTGCTCCAGTTGTGTGGAAGAGCAGGTTCATTGTAAAAAGAACAACCCTAAAGCTTTCATCTCATCCTTGGATTTCTCTTAAAACTCAAATAAGCTTTTAAAAACTCTTAGCGAGAGTCGACAGCACCTCATATTTCAGATTTTCAAAGTTATTTGTGACTCAGCTCAGGCTGTGCCACCACCTCAGCCACTGAAACTCTAAATTGAACCACTGCCAGCTCTGTCACCACGAGAACGATGTGCCAAGCTCCCAGATTATAGAGAATAAAAACCTTATTAATGCCCTGTGCCCCCCACTGCAGAACCTCTAGAAAGGGCCAGATTCCCTAAAAATATCATAAAGCTGGAAAATTCCAGGCTGAATCACGCCAGCTCGCTCTGCTGCATGGTTCTCTGGGATGATTTAAGGCTTGGGATATGTCCTGCCTGCTGCAGAGCAGTGTTTGATTAAAAATGTCCTGGGGCTCTGCTTCGTGGCTGGTATTGATGGTGGAGTGGGAACGGTTCTTGGCTTTCCCTCCTGATAAAATCAGGAATTCACTGGTGACAGCCTAAGGAAAGACTGACACTTATTCCTTGTAGCTTAAAACAAATAAAAAAGGGCCCTCCAGGTAGTTTGTGTCCTTTTGGAAAGGCAAATCTGGCATGAGGGATGTTGTTTTAGCACCATTATTTTTCATGGAATCGTGGAATGGTTTGGGTTGGAAGGGACCTCAAATCCCACCCAGTGCCACCCCTGCCATGGGCAGGGACACCTCCCACTGTCCCAGGTGGCTCCAGCCTGGCCTTGGGCACTGCCAGGGATCCAGGGGCAGCCACAGCTTCTCTGGGAATTCCATCCCATCTATCCCCACCCTCCCAGGGAACAATTCCTTCCCAATATCCCATTTAAACGTGTTCCCTTTCAACTTAAAGCAGGTTTTGTTTCTCAGGCTAAAGATTTATCACTTGTTTTTCTCTTGCCTATTCCAGGGGAGATTTTTTTGGCTATTTTGCACAGTTTTTGCCCTGTATCCTCGATTACAACTGGCTGTTTTTAGGATGGTGCCAGGAGCTGTCTCTGCTGCCTGTTGTGACACGTTTTACCCTGGGCTCTGCAGGTATCACTTGCTGTAAACATTTAGACATAAAATTCTTGTTTGGGTGCTTTCCCCAGTTGTAAAAGCCATCCAGATTCCTGTCTGGCCTCCCAAGGCGGCAGCTGAACCAGCCTCAGACTGTTTACTGTCAATATAATCTCATGTAATAATATTTTGCTGCCTTTTCACCTCTGGCCCAGGCATCAAAACGCAGAAGCGGCACAAATGGTGAAGTGTTGAAACGTTCATTTCCTTTTTCTGCTTCCAGGGCCTCGATTTTCTGATGGAAAACAGACCCCTGGCTGAGGGGAAGCACCTGGGAGGGAGAATTTGGGTTGTTTTGCTTTGCTTCAGCCCAGGTGTGTTGGAAATCTGCGTGTGGGCTCGGCCTGGTGGCACTTCAGCCGATGTCCCCAGGCCTGTCCCAAACCTGAGGGCTTCCTTTGCATCCTAGAGCAGCTCCTCTCTCCCTGGCTGCATTCCCGACACCCTGGATAAATTGGATGGTGTCAGACAGCAACATTTGGCCCAACAGACCTGCCCTCAATGAAGCTTAAATGTGTAGCACAGTCCTGACAGGAAAAGCTGATTTTCCCAGAGCATCGGTTCGGATTCCAAATTGTTGAATTTTTTCAGCCCCCCCTGATGCCACATGAATTGTTAAGACAAAACAAATTGAGCGGAGGAGATGCTGGATTAGTGTGGGAACACTGAATTCCCAGGTAATTTGTGTGGGGAGGCCACAGTGTGAGTCAGGAACCACGAAAAGGCCTGGAATTGATAGCATAGGGTTAAAATGTTTCGAATTATAGTAGCAAGAGTAGGCCCGAAAGCAATATGGACATTCTGTTCAAGCAAATCTGCACCTGTGTACTTGCCTGAATAATGGGTATTCATTTAGGGGGGGCAGTAAGGAACTAAGATAGATGATTGTTTAGGGGTTGTTATGCTTGGGTAAAAACAATAATGAATAGATGATTGTTCAGAGGTTTCAAAAATCATGATCGGGTAAATGATTAATATATGATTATATAACGGAAAGGGTATATAATGTAAGCACCTGAAACTCATGTTGGGATTGATTTGGGTTTGTACCCCTCTCCCCCGGCGCCGCAATAAAAAGCACCTTGCATATAACCCGTGTGGTTATGTGTTTCTACGCTAACAGAATGGTTCAGATCCTGAGGGGATGGACGCATTCCACAGGTTTGTCCCAGCTGCTGCCCAGCACTGCGCAGGCCCTGCCTGGCTGTGGGGTCATTTGTGGTAGGAAAGAGCCCTGTGCCCACCCTGGAAACAGGGAGAGGGAAGGGAAGGCCTTGGGTAGTGACTGCCCGAGGCATCCAAGGGCATGGAGCAAACTGGGGCTGGAAAAGCCTTCCCCCAGCTCCTGTTCTGAACAGACCCACCCATCCCCACAGCCATGGGAAACCTGTTTTCCACCAAAACACTGCTCCTTGGAGCTCGGGGCTGCGGGAATAGCAGCCAGCAACCGAATCCTTGAGTAATTCCTGGAACATTTCAAAGAGGAATCACTTGGATTGAGGCTGACCTGCTGCCTTTCACAGCTGGGATGGGGTAGGAAATGCTCTGAACAGCCTCTGGAATGGCTCTGAGGGCACTGAGGAAGTAAAATGAGAGATTTGGAAAATGGTTTTAAGCTGAAGGAGGAAAAGGCTTTAAGCTGAACGAGGGTGGATTTAGATGGGATATTGGGAGGGAATTTTTCCCTGGGAGGGTGGGAGGCCCTGGCACAGGGTGCCCAGAGAAGCTGTGGCTGCCCCTGGATCCCTGGCAGTGCCCAAGGCCAGGCTGGACACTGGGGCTTGGAGCAGCCTGGGACAGTGGGGGGGGTCCCTGCCCATGGCAGGGGGGGAATGGGATGGGATTTAAGGGCCCCTTCAACCCAAACCATTCCAGGATTCTATGAAAATGAGAGAGCTGGAAAATAATTGGAGATCTGGCTGCTACCTCCTCCTCACAATTCCTTGACTCATTCCTTTTTTTGTCTCAGCCGGGCATCACTTAATGCTTAAAAGTCTCGATCTTGTGGGTGGAGCCCAGGTGAAAGAGCTGGAAAGTGCTGAGAAATGACTGTCAGAAACGATCTCTTTAATTTATCTCTACCAGAGACTCCCTCTACCTTCAGCTTCCCCAGTTTCCTTAGAAACCAGGATACTTGGAAATGTTTATACTGATTAGAAAAGGAATCACAGTATTTCTCTGCTTGTCTGCAATGCATTGATATTGAGCTCAGGACCTCACTTCATTCCATCCCAAATATTGCAGTGCTCAGAAATCACTTGTTTGATCTGTTAGCTCAGGTGCTGAAGTGATTTAAGATAGGGGAAGATAATTCCTATATTGGTAAAGAAGGAAATCTGGTTTAGAGGGCTGGGAAGTCAAGTTGAAAAGAGTTTCCTTTTACAGATGGTGATATAAGTGGGATAGTTTTTATTTTATAAAGCTGCCAGCTCGGGGTAATTTTCTCCCGATTTTCCACGTTCTCAGAATTTGTTTTATTTCCTAGGTGGGAAGCTGGGAGCAAGTAGCAACCTGCCCATGTCTGGGCTGTGGCAGCAGTGTCCTTCCCATGTCTCACCTGTGAAAACAGTGAAATAGCTAATCTGGAATTAAAAGCAGAATAATTTATAGCCAGAGTGAATGAGAATTTGGAAAGCTTTTAAATGGCTCCAAGATTGAAATTCCCAACATATTCCCAGATTCCATCCAGCTCCTGTGAGTGCAGTCATTTCTGTGCAGATTTCTCAGCAGTGCTGGGGTAAATCCTGTCCTGCTTCAGTTCTGGGTGGTGTTCTCAGCTCCTGGATCTCCACTGCCCTCCAGAAACCCTGGCAGTGAGGGCAGGCTCCAGGCAGGGATTCCACAGCCCTGGGATGCCAAATCCAACTTCCATCCCCAGCATCTGGAAGTGGCTCCAGCAACAGAGCGTCCAGCTGGCAGGGAGAGAGGGAACGGCCTCGAGCTGTGCCAGGGAGGGTCAGGTTGGATATTGGGAAAGTTCCTCCATGGAAAGGGTGGCCAGGCACTGGAACAGGGTCCCAGGGCGGAGTCCCCATCCCTGGAGGGATTTAAAGCCGTGTGGATGTGGCACTTGGGGACATGGGGCAGTGCTGGGAATGGTTGGACTCGCTGATCTGAGAGGGCTTTTCCAAACTAAACCATACTGTGAGAGGAAAAGATGGACCTGACCCGAGACTGCCTGGAACAGGACACAAATCCTGCAGAGAGGGAATCCCCATGGCCCAGCCCCTCGTCCCCAACAGGGATTTTGGTAAAGAACCTTGGGGACTTCGTCATTTCCATCACTAAAAGCTTTTCAGCCACTTGGCTTTATTCTGTCTGCACAAATAGACATTTCTGTGAGGTGATGGTAGGAAATTAGTTTCTGTCTCAGGAACGTACAAGTGCAGCACCTGCAACACCTGAGAGTGTTTCCCTGGCAGGGGGACTGAAAGCAAGGGCAGGATTTGTTTTTCCAAGGATACCAGGTTCCTCCAGGGATACCCCCTTGCCTCTGGATATCACCCTGTGCCAGCTGAGGGGTCCCCCAAAGCCACTCTTCGTGCTGCTCAGTTTTCACACACTTGCTCACAAGATGCCAAAAATCATCTTTGCTGTCTCTCTTAATGAAGTCTAATCCGGCTCTGCAATTATATTTTGTTATGAAACATTGTGAGAGAATATTAGCTGAGAATTTTACCCCATTTTCAGGTTTGAAAATGTTTTCTTTGGCAGGGAAAAGGAGCTGCTCTGGAGGAAACATCTTTGTTCAGCCTCTCCTGCGCTCCTGTTCAATTACCTGTCACTCCAGGGGAAGAGCAGCCTTCAGATCTGAGGTCACTTAATCGCTGCAAAAACCTGTGGGGAGAAACCAAATACCTTGGGAAGAGCTGCTGCTGGCCCCTTGCGTGGTTTGAAGTGCTGAGAAGTGTCTGAGAGAGGTGTCAGTGCCAAGATGAAGAGGAAATTTCCCCAGGCAAAATACTTGTGGGTCTTAAAATGTTTTCTTTTGCTTGCAGAAAAGGCAGTTGTCTAAAGGTTTCCCACATGGGCTGAAATTCTCATTTCTCTACAAAAGGGTGAATTTCATCCCTGGCACCAGAGGGTGAAACACATTTGGGAGATGGGCAGGAGGAGAGAAGTGAACCTGTAAATCCCCATGTTTTATCTCAGGACATTCTGACTTTCTGCTCCAGTGAGCACTGTTTGAAGGACCTTTACTCACTTGTTTTCCTCTTTACCTTGGCTGTGCTGAAGTGCCATTCCACCTGTCTCAGCCTGCAGTGCTATTTTTGTCACTGCAGTAATGTCAAAACAGATGTGCCAATCTCAGGAAAAAGAGCTTTTCAACCAAACTGCTGCTGCAATGAAACCTTTATTTATTCTTATTTTTTTCGCTGTAATTTGGACAGGTTTTATCCTGCAGCAGCAGAAAAATCCAGGTGCTTTTCTACGTTTAAGCCCTGTGGTGATATTTGGGCCTAACAAATGCTGACTGGGAATGTCAGGAGCATTTTCCCATCCCTGGGAACGTCAGGAGCATTTTCCCATTCCATGGGAACATCAGGAGCATTTTCCCATCCCTGGGAACATCAGATTCATTTTCCCAGCCCTGGGAACGTCAGGAGCATTTTCCCATCCCTGGGAATGTCAGGTGCCTTTTCCCATTCCATGGCAACAGGAGGAGCATTTTCCCAGCCCCGGGAACATCGGGAGCATTTTCCCATTGCCCGGGAATGTCAGGTTCATTCTCCCGTTNGGCAACAGGAGGAGCATTTTCCCAGCCCCGGGAACATCGGGAGCATTTTCCCATTGCCCGGGAATGTCAGGTTCATTTTCCCATTCCTGAGAATGTCAGGAGCATTTTCCCATCCCTGGGAATGTCAGGTGCCTTTTCCCATCCCTGGGAATGTCAGGTGCCTTTTCCCATCCCTGGGAATGTCAGGTGCCTTTTCCCATCCCTGGGAATGTCAGGTGCCTTTTCCCATTCCATGGCAACATGAGGAGCATTGTCCCATCCGTGGGGATGTCGGGAGCATTTTCCCAGCCCCGGGAACGTCGGGAGCATTTTCCCATTGCCTGGGAATGTCAGGAGCATTTTCCCATCCCTGGGGATGTCAGGTGCATTCTCCCATTCCCTGCAGGCTCCTCCTCATTTGGGCAACACCAGGGTGCATTTTCCTGCACCAAACCCAGCTTTGCAGAGCTTTGGTTCCCCATCCAACCCTGATTTCCTTGTAGGATTCTTTGCTTTCAGACCAGCTGGAGAGTTTTGGGTAGTGCAGCAAACAGACTTCTACAGAGAAGCACAGCCTGTGGGTTAATGAATCTGTAAATCCCTGTGCCAGCCTCGGGCAGTGCATGAAGTGCTTAATGCAGGGTTTGGGAGCAGAGCTCTGCTGGGCACTGCTGGCTCTGGTGATCCCCGAATCCTGACCCTACAGCATTCCTGGGTGCTTCTGCTCCCTTCCAGAATTTCCTGTGCTCTTTCACCCCTTCCCTGCACCTCAGTGACCTCTGCAATGTCTTCATTCTTCATTTCACACCCTTGTGTTCATCAGAGGCTCCTGCAGGCAGAGAATTCCTTTCAACCCTCTTGTTCTCACATTTACCTGAACCCCACGCCCAGGGGTAAATCCTTTATTAGAAATTTTTAAACGCTCTGGAGACTTTTTACAACATTCAGTCACAGCTTTTTTACTGCCCTGAAGTGTGTCTGCTCTCTGAAGGGCTGCTCCAAAGCAGACTGAGATTCTTGGGGATCAATTTGAGAACCCATCTGTGCCCTTAAAATTTTGTAGAGGATTTCCAGAGACATTCGGTTGCTCTGGGAGCTCTGGCCAAGGTGCCTTGGAGGTGGAGTGAGGATTTTCTAACAGCACCGTGTCTTTTTGAGTGCCTTTAATATTCTGGTTTTTGTGTTTGATAGGAGCACTTGGGGTTTGTGCCTCACCTCGGCTGATTGAGAGCTGAGCTGATAAATTGTGTGTGGGTTTTGTTGGGAACATTTATCTGGGAGCTCGAGAAAAACTCTTCTGAGTCAGTTTTATAACAAAGCTGAAGGAGATTTGATATCCCTTAACAAGACATCCAGGATGGGAAAAGCAGCAGGAGTTCTCTTTATTTCTTCGTGCCCATCCACAGGAGCTGTAAAAGGGGGATAAAATGCAGCAACGGGCTTGGAAAAGCCAACTGTTCATTCCTGGGGTTCACAGAGAAACCTGAGTGCTCCTCAGGTCACTGGAATGTGAAATAAGAGTCAGGCTGGGAGAACCTGGATCTGATGAAACACAACAGCACAGAGAACAGAACCTCCCCACAGAGCCAGCGTGCTCAGGGTGGGCTGAGAAACACCCCAGAGTGACAGCCTGGGGACAGGGATGAGCTATTCCAGGAGAATGGAAATTCTTGGTGATTTACCATAGGATGGTTCGGAAGGACCTTAAACTCATCCAGTGCCACCCCTGCCATGGCAGGGACACCTTCCACTGTCCCAGGCTGCTCCAAGCCCCATCCAGCCTGGCCTTGGACACTGCCAGGGATCCAGGGGCAGCCACAGCTTCTCTGAGAATTCCACCCCAGCCCCTCCCCACCCTCCCAGCCAGGAATTCCTGCCCAATATCCCATCCATCCCTGCCCTCTGGCACTGGGAAGCCATTCCCTGTGTCCTGTCCCTCCATCCCTTGTCCCCAGTCCCTCTCCAGCTCTCCTGGAGCCCCTTTAGGCCCTGGCAGGGGCTCTGAGGTCTCCCCAGAGCCTTCTCCTCTCCAGGCCAAACAGTCCCAATTGTACCTCCCTTAAGCTTGGAGTTTTTGGAAAAACACAATTAAACCCAAACCATTCCATTGGGCTTGGACATATTTTGTTGGAGTTTTTTGCCATTTAGGAGTTCATTAACCCATTGGGAATATTTAAACAATAATAATTTAAACAATGTCTCTAACATTATTCAAAACCTGTTTTCCTCTCTTACCCTAAACCCTCTCTTCTTTGAAAGTGGATCCTTTTTTAATTGATGGAGAGGCTCTTCCCATCTGGTCCCATCTTGGATTTCAGCACCATTGGATGCTGGGAGGTTTTTACTGCTTGAGGGATAAAAAGATCCCTGCCCCATCCTGACACTGACAAATTGAGCCCTTTTATTTGCTGGACTTCCAACAGAAACCTGCCTGCCACATCCAGGAAGGAATGTTCAATATTTCCCTCTAAAAAAGGATTTGGAGGAAGCAGAATCCCTGCAGGCAAATTCCCCATCCCTGCCCAGCCAAGCACCTGCCACGGGGGGAGGAGGAGGCTCAGCCCCTGCACAAAAGCACCAGTTAAACAAGTTTATATTCCAAGATATGTCCCACATTTATTTCTGGATGTTTTAGCCATGAAAACGAACTCCTAAGTGTTGAAAAAGCAGGAAGTTTATTTTTGCCAGCTGTAATTAAACCCCTGAAATGATTTATCCACTCCGTTATCACATCTGAGGGATCTTTTCTTCCAGCCTGGGGAAATAAAACCCACAGATGAGAATGAGAGTGCTCTTAGCCTGAGTGATTTCCAGGAGAGGAAAATCTCCCAGCCTAAACCCTTCTTCAAGCTGCTTTATGACTTTCAGGTGAACATTTTTGCCTCAAAATTCATCTTGGGCACAGGTCCACATATAAAAAGTGTGTTTGTCTCTCCTTTTTATGGATTTTAGAATTGCCAGGGAATATTTTCTGCGTGATCAAGAGGCTTTCTGCAGCCTTGCCAGGGCATGGTTGGCACTTCAGAGCTTCCCAGAGAAAAAATTTCCTCTTGAAATTGTTTTGGACACGTGTAATAAATCAATAGAGATGATGGAATCAACCTCTGGGCTTTATTCTTGTAAGTCCATGCCAGGGAACATTTCTTGGAATAAGTGATGACATCTTCCTTAGAGAAAAGAGGGATGAAGTGAATTATCTACAGAAAAGGTCAATGCTCTGTTCCCTGGCTCTCCTTTAAAAATCTTTTTGAGGAAAAGCGAAATGTGCTGCCCTGAAGTCCTTTCTTACACCTGACTCTATTTTCCTGCTGCACCCTCTTTGACTGAGGACTTGGATTCTCTCCCGCATCTTGTATTTTCCCATCAGCCTTGCCCGTGCAATAAATTGCCTAAAACCTGTTCTCAACCTGCATTTCATTAAAAAATACCTGAGCAGTCCCCCCAGAATTAACCAGAAGCTGCAGCTCCTTTCCTTCGTTTCAAGAATGGAAGTTATTTCCAGATTAGGAGGAGTCACCCTCTGGCTGCAGAGAAATCATTTGAATTCCCCCTCGCTGGCAGGATCCTTTCCCATCTGTGGGCACATTTCATTCATTATCTCACATTAAACCCAGAGGTGTTATTAAAATCCAATATCATTTCAGATCTGTGACAGCTGTAACAGAAGAGGCTGAAAAGAACATTTAAAACTTCATCGATGTGGCCATTTCCACGTGGCTCCGAACGATATTTTTGTGTTTTCTCACCTGTGCAAGGTTTCGTTTGCAGCGAAGTGCTGGAAAAATAAAACCAATTGATTTCAAACTGCAGGAAATGTGGGCACTTGGGCAAGTCCCAGCTTGTGAGGGCAGGACAGAGGGAGCAGAGGAGAGCGAGAGGAGGGGACGAGTAACTCCCGAGATGGTATCAGAGAGCAAAATCTGCTGCTGGAGCTGGGGCCCTGCTCCCCTCTGAGCCAGGAGTGGCAGATGGAGATGGATGCTGATGGATCCTCAGCCTTCTTCCCTCGATCGCAGCCCGAGTGCCAGGCCGGCAAATCAGCAATTTCTGTGCTGCAAACCTCCTTTAGAAATGAAACTGCTCCTGCAGAGGGGTGTTCGACTCTCGGACACCCCCAGCCAGCAGCAGCTTCCTTCTTGTGGGCATTTGGGTGGCTTCTGTTTTATTTTCTTGGAGATTTGACAAGGGCAGCACATAATTGCTGGTATCTACCACAACCCTCTCCATTTCTCCTCCTTTGCTGCTGTTCTTGCTGTTAAATCTGATAAATCCACAGGTTTGTTATTTAAAAGCTTCTTTCTTACCCCCAGCTGGTAAAACATCCGCTTAAACACTGGAGTGAAAGCTGCAGGGGGAACCTCTGCTCCTGCCTGCCCAGGGGTGGGAGCAAATATCAAAATTAAAATACTATTTTTATTTTACATGGCAAACCCTCAAGTGTTTTCTTGGAAGGGGCCAATTTATCCCTTGGGCCAAGGAGAAATGGCTTCGAGTTGCACCAGGGGAGGTTCAGGCTGGACGATTGATTCTTTGAGGAGTGGTTAAACATTGGAACAGCCCCTCAGGGCAGCGGTGGGAGTGTTCAAAAAACCTGGCAGTGTTCAAAAAACCACTGGATGTGGCACTTTGTGGTTTGGTGGCACAGTGGGACTCAGTCAAAGGCTGGACTTGGTGATCTGGGAGGTCTTTTCCAACCTTAATTTTCTTGACTTCCAACAAAAGGTGCAAAATGAGCTCTGGGCTCTCTCTAATCCCTGTTATCCCTTTAAATGGAGGTGGGGAAAGGAAGCTGAGCTTAGTGGGGATATTTTGATCCCCTTCTTTCTTCTTACAGAACAAACATGAGAAGATCCCTGTGACTGCCCTGTTAATTTGCTCACAGCTCCATCCAAGCCCCACTCAAGTCAGTGAAAGTCTCTGGTCTCTCCTGGTTTTCATTATTTCTGTCAAGCTGCAGAACTGTTGTTCCCAACGTGGGAAGATCCAGCAGGAAAGGAAAATTTCAATCATGTTCTAACATGGTTTTGCTAGAAAGAGTCAAAAAATCCCATAAAAGCTGGGGAAGAGGCTGGAAAAGCGAGTTTAAAATGTTGGGAAGGGATTAATGGAGCTGCTGGAAAATTAGGGATGATCTGGGGGTGGAAGATTCCTACATGGACAGAGCCCACTGGAGATGTGTCCCTTTTCCATGTGGATCCCTGTGTCCTCCCCGTGCTCTGCCAGCTTTTTATTTGTTCAGTTTTTAGACTAATTTTTTTTTTTAATTGAGGATTTGGATCATGAGATCTTCGAAAAGTTCATTTGTTGCCTCAGTGCCACATTTTCAGTTGTCTTTGCCTCGCATCGAACGTGGACAGGAACAGGAATTTTCTTCCTGATTTTCCTCAGCGCGGGTTGATGAAGCATTTCTTGCACAGAATTCTGGTGTGCAGAGGCCAGCAGAGTTTATTTATCACTCACTTGTGTTTCTTGGGCAATTTAACATGAAATATTTTCTTTTTTCTTCTCCTTGCCTTGACATCTCAAATATGAAACCTTCACATCCACTAAAAAGTCCAGGAATGCTGAATATCCTTAAAACACGGGCAGGTGAAGATGTCCAGCCTGGACCCCAAAGTCCTCGGGAAATTAAGCATAGTTTTATGATAATTAGTGATTTTCTTTGCCGTTAGGATAATTAGGATTTCATCCATCTTCCTGTGGCTTCATCGGCACTGACGGCTCCTTGGAGCACCAGTGTGTTCATGGGTCCCCTTTTATTCCCCAAAAATGTGGGAAATTCCCCATCACTGAGTGGAGTTTTCTTCTCAAATAACCCCACCTGGCAGACGGCAGCAATGGGAAATAAACCTGATCCTAAACACGTGAAAACACACAGGAAAATAGACAAAATAACCCAGATTTTTTCAGTGACCACTGCAGCATCCCCAGCACAGGAGAAGGTCCCTCAGCAGAAGCTGAGGATGTGAAATTTAACAAATTAATCTTGAAATGTCTCCTCGAATAAATAATGTGGAATGGGGTAAATTGTGCCTTGAAACAGATTTTGCAAGGCACAATCTATGACGTGAGATAGGTTCTTTATTATTCTTTATTGTTCTCCCTATCAGACGAGTCTTAGAACTGGTCAGAAATTTTGGAAAGATGGAAAATTGACTTTTTTTAACGGTGGATGTTCCCAGAGTGATGTTTATTGTTGAAGGGAGTTCATTTTTAATTACAAGAAAGTTTTTTTTCTGCATTGAATTCTAAGAATTGCTCTTTGCCCAAGAAGCTTCAATCTGAATATTTTAATATTCACTGTAATGTGTCTGATGCTTCTTCTGAGGCTTCAACAGGTAGAAATAGATGGAAAATACTTTCTTGGACTGCCACAATCTCTGTATTTTCCTTGATTTTTTTCTTTAAAATCTTCCATAAAGAATGGGAGAACCCTCCCTCCCATGGTCACTGATACATTCTCTCTTTCTTAGATCCAGAGGAGAAATAATCATGTTTATCAAATATTTTTCAGTGATACGGTTCTGTTCTTATTTGAGATGATGGCTTTGCTCACACTTGTATTGATCGAGAAATATAAGTGAACGTTGCCTTGGTTACCTTTGCAAAACTCAGTATTTTTATCCATATTTGGCAGATTTGTGCTGTATCAAATCCCATTTTTCTCCTTGAATCTGTATTTCTAACTATTATTAACCAACAACTTTGGTAGCTCTGACTACATTTTTTAAAAATCTTGTACCCTCGTGGTCCTCAGGGCTTTTTTGGGGCAATTTTCCTCTTATTATTATATAGAATAGAATAGAATAGGATATAAATATAATATAATACTGGGAATTAGCCAAAACCTGCCCCCAGGAACCCACCACTCTATTCCATCCCCCTGTGCTCATTCCCACAGAGGTGGAATATCAATTAGAGCCTTCAAATTAATGTAATTTGGGAAATGCTTTCCCTTTTTGTGTGTCTTAAGGAGACGAAATGAAACATTCCTTGGCACGTAGAGTTAGGAAAGTTCTCCCCGTCCCTGCCTTGCCTTTCTCGCCGTCCACTTTCCATCAAAAAAAACCAGGAATGTAAAGCCGAGGAATCCCAGGAAGGAGCCTGCTGCCCTCTCATGGCTCCCGGAGCAAACAGCCGGGAGGGAAATGCGAATAAACAGCTGCGAGGATCCTCCTTTTCCAGCAAAATTCCCTTTCCAGGCACAGGAGCAGAACCCGAACAGGCTGAGCAGGAAGGGATAACTCCATGCCCTGAGTTATCGCAGGGAATGCTGTTCTGGGGGATTTTATTTCCTGGTTTTTCAGTTCATTTTCTCCCACGAGGTTGTTTCCGTGTGGTTTGGGGTACCCCAGGAACTGCTCCTCCAGCAGAAAACTCATTAATTCACAGAAATTAATTCCCTGGGATAATTGGGCGATTCGGGATTTATGTGCCCCATCCCTGGAAGTGTCCAAGGTTGGGTTGGATAATGAGATAACAAAGGTCAGTTATCAGGAACTGCCTGGGTTTGCAAGCTCCTGCTCTAAATTAAATTACAAAATAAGAAAACTCTGGAATTCCTCATCTCCTGGGAAGGGAAAAGGCTGCCCAGCAGCCAGCCAGGACAGGGATGAACAACAGGAATCCAAACTGCCCAGGAATGCGCTGAATCAAAAGCTCAGCAGAAGAAGGGATTGTCCATCCCCATTACAGCCACTTCCAGGCTGAAGGAAGGGTAAAAAAATGGGAAAAGGGGGAAAAGGTAAAAAAGGAGGGGGGAAAAGAGGAGGAGAAAAAAGGATGCAACCTAATCCAAGCTTGCATTGGGTTTGAGGAGCTCAGAAGGGAACTGGCGTGGCTCCTGCCGAGCCGGAATGAATGGAGCTGTGTTCAGTGCACTGATCCTCTTAACGAGCACAAATCCCGGCCGTTCCCCCTCAGGTGGAAAGGGGAAAAGCTGGCACCGCCAGCCTGATGCACTCCCGGAAGGAAAATCCAGCTCCCATCGCACCTAACCGGGCGATTTGACACATTCGTCACCTGCCAGGGGCTGCAGCGTTGCTTTGCCCCGGGAGCCGGGCCTGAGCAGGGCAGGGGAAGGATCCTGCCTCAGACGGGCTCAAAGGTGATTCCCCTCCAACATCCCGGCCCCAGCTGCTCCTCACCTCGTGCCCTGGGTCAGAAATGCTGAAAGCTGAGCTTGAGAGGAGAAGAACAAGAGGGGGATTATCCAGCAGGGCTCCCCCAGCTCCCATCTGCTCCCCTCTCTTCCTCCATTTACTCCCCAAAGGAGAAATCCAAGGCACTCCCAATCCGTGCTGACCTGCCCTTAACGGTTGCTCTGACTCAATAATGATTTATTTTTCCCTGGCTGAATAAATCACTTGGATGCTTCTACTAAAGTGATCCTGATGGAGCTGCAGGGTTTAAAATAACCATATATAACATTAACTGGGCCATACATCCTCACCTTGCTTTCTGTAGGGGCGTGGGACGAGGAGGGATGGCTTTAGATTAAAGAGGAGAGATTTAAGTTATATATTGGGAAGAAATCCTTCCCTGTGAGGGAGGTGAGGGTGCCCAGAGAAGCTGGGGCTGCCCCTGGATCCCTGCAAGTGTCCAAGGCCAGGCTGGAGCAGCCTGGGACAGTGGAAGGTGTCCCTGCCCATGGAATGAGATGAATTTTAAGCTCCCTTCCAACCCAACCATGCTATAATTCCGTGATTCTGTTTCTGCCAGATCTATTTTAGCTTTATAGTTCGCTCTCAAAGTTTCACACTGGATAAAAGTTACAGCACGCAGTAGAAACGCTGAATAAAGGCAGATTTTTCCTTGGAACCACAGAGGATCCTCACTACTTGGTAAATTAACAATCACCCTAATGTTTAGCAGCAGCTGAAAACATTTAATAACACACATTGCAAAGCTCCAGGCAGGCAAATGCAGCAATTTCTGATGTAGGCACAGCTCCTCGACAGCACCCAGAGCCGGTTAATTCACAATTAGAGAAAAAAAATAAAGAGCCAGAGCAGCTTTGCTGTTACCCAGAGGCGAAGAGACTCAGTCAATAAAAGCAATCCCTGTCCCCCAGGAGCGATTCCACTACAGAGCCAGCCAGCTCCTGCTGCTTAAAAACCTCTGCTGCTGGGAGAGCTGCCGGAGTTACCAATCGATGTTCTGCATCGAGCACAGGATCACAGACACACACAATGATTTTTATTACAGGGGTATCACAGAGCTGGAAATAAATATTCCTCTGGCAGCCCCGGGGCAGGTTTGGGTGTGGGGTGAAAGGGAGGAGAGGCTGAAACCAGGATCAAATAATTAATGGAATCACAGAATGGTTGGGGTTGGACGGGACCCTAAACTCATCCAGTTCCGTGGGCAGGGACTTCCCCACTACCCCAGGGTGCTCCAGCCTGGCTTCGGACACTTCCAGGGATCCAGGGGCAGCCACAGCTTCTCCAGATGCTCTAGAAATGATAACCCCCCACTGCACACAGCGCTCCGCTGCCGCTTCCCAGCGCTGGCAGGGAATTTTAGGGAGGCATTTTAGGGAATTTTAGGGCGAAAAGTTGGTGACAGCTCTGTGTGTTCGCTCCTCCCGTGCCTCGTGCTTGTCCAGCCGGGGTTGGGGGAGTTCACCCGTGCAGGGATGCGTGGATGCTTCCTGGGGCACTCGGGAGCTGCTCCTCGGCCCCATCCCTCCTGCTCCATCCCCGCAGCAGCATCTGCCACCGAGCAGCTCTTTGTGCCTGGGCAGGGAATTCCCGCCCTTCATTTGAAATAAAACATCCAGAGGAAGAATCCCGAGCTAGCCTCGTTGGTCGCCTACAACCCGAACTTCTGTTTAAATCGGGTTTTTTTAGTGTTGTGGTGACTTTGATCTGGCACTGAGATCAGAGCAGGCGCGTCCTTGCTACATAGCGACTTTCTGGTGTCTGCAGGCAGGCAAGAGACCTCCAGCCTGATTTTTAACAGAGCCACCTGCTCCCATCAGGCATCCAAAAGCAGGATTTATTTGGTTTCCCAAATCAGCGCTTCCATGCAGCAGAAACTCCCAGGCAATGGGAAACTCCTGCTCTCCAGAGCAGGAATTCTTGCTCCTCCCGCATCGCTGTGACCCCATCCCTCCACAGGGCAGCTCTGAGCTCTCCAGAGCAGGAATTCTTGCTTCTCTCACATTATTGTGACTCCATCCCTCCACGGGGCAGCTCTGAGCTCTCCAGAGCAGGAATTCTTGCTCCTCCTGCATTATTGTGACCCCATCCCTCCACGGGGCAGCTCTGAGCTCTCCAGAGCAGGAATTCTTGCTCCTCCCGCATTATTGTGACTCCATCCCTCCACGGGGCCGCTCTGAGCGGAGCTGTGGCGTGTGACGGATGCTGGCTGGGTCTGACAGTGACAGATGAAAGCCGAAACTGTGTGAAAATTTTTGCAGCCAAAGCAAAATTGGCAAATGTTTGGCTCTGCCGTAATGTTTACAGCCCTCCCCAGCACTTCCAGGCATCAGCCTTGATTTTATCGACCTGTGCCACCCCTCAAGTCTTAGAAACCCTCTTTTATTTTTATTTTATTCCCCACTCTGCCCTCACCACCCTTTTAAGCGGGATGGAAAATCCCTCTGCTGTGGCTCCTTTGAAAGAGCAGAGCTGCACAAAGTGCTGGCTGCTTTCATCTCCAAACTTTTATTTTTCTGACATAAATAGCGAGGATTCACCTCTTGTATCTCCTCATCCCCTCTTCAAAATGCTTTTTTTTATCTCCACGAGCACCTCTTGTATCACAGGACAGATACGGAGCATGACTGAAAATCACGCTGGAAAGGAAAATGAGGCTTTTTTTTTCCTTTTAAAAGGAAAAAAATGTTTCTTCTGGCTGCAGAGGTGAGGGGCAAAGGAGCAGAAGTGCTGACCACGGTGAACACGTGCTCTGAGCAGAATTTTGTACTTTGGATCTGTCCCAAGGCCCCACTGCTCCCTTCCCTTGGGGGAATGAGAAGGGATCTCCCCACTCCAGGGCACTCCTACAGTCTTTGTGAGCACATTAAATACTCCTTAAACCGGGCAAAGGGATGGTCCTGGCCATAAATCATCGCTGCTAATCCAGCTGGGGGGACTTAGTGCCAGGGAGAGATGTGTGGAGAGGGGCCGGGCACACCTGCCCGAGGTGTGGCTTTGCCCTTTGTTCTTGGCACTGCTCGAAGGTCAAACAGCATTTTCTTGGTGTTTCTGACATTAATAACCTGTAGATACCGGGCTTCTCTGCTGTCGTGGGACTGTAGAATCATTAAGTTTGCTAAATCCAGGGAGTCCAACCATTCCCCAGCACTAGCAAGGCCAGCACTGCCCCGTGTCCCCAAGTGCCACCTCCACAGGGCTGTGAAATCCCTCCAGGCACGGGGACTCCACCCCTGCGTTCTGTGGATTTTGGCCACAAGTGCTGCCATGAGCAGGAGCCTCCAGACCTGCAGGAGATCCCTAAGCAGAGCAAGGAGAGAATGGAGCAGCAGCACCTCAGTGACCGTTTCTCCTCATCCCAAGGGATCCTGGTGGCTGCAGCCTTTCTGCTCCTCGAGATCCCAAATCCCACACGACCCAAACAATTTCTGATCTTCCTGCTCAGGCCAGAAGGCAGCTAAAACCAAAACAGGTTTTTGTGTTCTCAAAACAGGTTTTTGTGTTCTCAAAACAGGTTTTTGTGTTCTTCGATCTGGGAATTGAAGTGTGCGCACAGTTCAGAGCAAATGGAAATTTGCTGTCCACATGAAAGTGAAATCTTCCTTCACACCCCCTTTTCCACAGTGTCCTTAAAACAGAATAACATCCTTTGGTGCATTCTCAATGGGTCTTTCCTGCTCTTTCTTCTTGGAATATCTGGCGTGGTCGTAGAAATAGATGATGATGAGAGAAGCGAGGTTCAGGAAAATGATGAGCAGCATGATCCAGTAGGAATATCCGTAGCTGTGCCTGGATGTGATGTGTGCCTGCAGGGAGCTGGAGCACCCGTAGGCCAGCTCCTCAGACAGGCTGTTTCCTTCCACGTTCACAGGGAAAAGGATCATGGCTATGAGGGTGAGGGCTCCTGGAAAACAGAAATGCAAATTTTAGAGGAGGAGCTACAGTGCTGTTCATGCTTTAATCCTTGTCCTAGTACAGATATTTTAATCAATTTATCTGATATTAGTAATTAGTAAACGCTGTGGGCATTTAAAGAATTTTTGCCCCACCCAACAGGGTCTGCCAGGCATTTTAATATAGGCTATGATATCTAAAATTATAGATTGTCACTGATTATTCTTAGATAAGGCCATTCAATTCAGCTTTTTTCCACTGAATTTAGTGCTGATGAGTATCGTGTATTCACCCCTTTGGTGATTTGTAAATGTCTGCTTGATTTGAGCCCAAATCCATGGATGGGCAGTGTCACAACTGGATAAAATATCCCAGCTGGATAAATCTCACAGCTGGATAAATCTCACACTGGATAAAATCTCACACTGGATAAAGGCCTGAGCAGCCTGGTCTGTGCTCAGGGTTGGCTCAAGAGCTTAAACTTGGAGACCTCCTGTTCTTTACAGCTTGAATCATTGGATGAGGCTGGGCTGAGCCAAAACGTGATGTCTTATTCGATCTAGATCTATTTCTTCCAGCCTCCCAAATGTGAAAGGAGTTCAGTTGCTTTGACATTTAACTCAATATTGCTTTTACATCTCTGCTTTCCTCGTGCCAACAGAGCTGTAATCCCTGAACTTTGGTGGAACAGTTCCATTCCTTCTCTCCAGGCACCTCATCCCACCCCAGCTCACGCTGAAACAGCTTCATTTTTTATTCAGGAGGGCACTGGTAGGAGAATTAGGAGCCTCCAAGATGACCTCCCCCATTAAATGATGCGTGATTTCCCAGAAAAATGCACCCACAGCAAAACAAACTTCCAGGTCACAGCACTTGCAGGGCTGTTAAAAGTAACCACAACCCTCAGCCACCACAGGAGTTTCTTTTCTCCCCAGTATTTATTTTGGCCAGCCCGTGGTCCTTTCATTTCAGTCAGAGCTTGCAGGTTCAGGGTGCTGGGCTCAGGAAGAGGCTTCCCATGGGATGAGACAATGATCTGCTTGTCTCAGAAGTGAATAATTGTCTAATTAAGCTTTTGTTCACTTTTCTTACTGCGTTTCACAGCTGTTTCAGCATCTGTGTTTAAAAACGGGTGAATCTCAAAACCTCCACCTGTACTTGCAATAATTAAGAATATCTGCACTGTTCCCTTCCCACCAAGGGAATGTTTTGTCCCCGGGGCAGGGTGATGCTGCTGGGGACACCTTCCCTGGACCTGAAGAGCTTTTGAAGGCCAAAACACCCGAGCTGAACTACTCTGTAATCAGCTCTCTTAAAAGGAAATTATTCAAGTGCAAACCTATTATTAGAGGAACACCTAATCCTCTGGAGACTAATTGAATGTGAGAGCTGAAGCCGCGGCCAGAGCAGGACAGGGAGGGTTGGGAGCAGCCAGGCTCAATCCCAGCAGGAATGTGGGCTTCCACCTCCAGGAGCTCTTGGACAGGTTCACAGCTCGAGTGACTCAGCATCTCCACCATTTTTTTTTATGCTTAGGGAATGTTTCAACTGATTTTCACCTGTGAATTTTATTTTTTTAAAGAGGGAAATAATTTTTGCCGTGGCTCACTCCTCCAAACTGCTGCTTCCCTATAAATGCTATTGTATAAATATTATTTTATTGTTATATAAGATATTTTACCGGCATTTAAAAGATGGTTTTCAGGTGTCCCAGCAGGCACGGTTAAAAAACAAACCCACAGAACAGAATGCATTTCCAAGTGTTTCCTCTTGCAGCTCTATGTTCCTTAACGTTGGAATTTCAGGAATATAACACCACTCACCGCACACGGAATTCCAGGTGTAGACTCCGACGGGTCCCAGGAACGTCTGGTAGGGGTTGCTGACAGCGTTGGTGCAGGTGAAGCCAGAGCTGAGCAGGGAGCTGAGCAGAGCCAGCACCAGCACCACGATGATGGCAACGTTCAGGCTCCTGTTCCCGGGGCTGCTCAGGGAATCGGCGACTGAAACACAGCGGGGTCAGGGGACAGGGACAGCAGGAGAGGACACGGCCCCAGCTTGTGCCAGAGGGGGTTAGACTGGAGATTTGGGGAAGTTTATTCACAGAAAAAGGGTGGTCAAGCATTGGAACAGGGAGTCACCATCCCTGGAAGTGTTCTGAAGTGGCTGTGGCACCTGGGGATGTGGTTAAAGGTTGGACTCAATTATCTCATCTTGGAGAGCTTTTCCAACGTTAATATTCCACGATTCTGTGATAACCTGCCCTGCCCAGCCTGGTGGGCTCAGCCCATGGTATGACCTCCTGCCAGGGCTGTAATTAAAAGCTAATGAGCAGAGGTTTGGCTGATCTGAAGGGATCGGGATGGAGAAAGAGCAGGAGGTTTGGACACAGCAACGATCCCAAATCCCACATGGGGTGAAGGTGCCTGGGCTGAACTAAATTCTTGTCTGCTAATCCTGCAGTTTAGTGGGTAGTAAACTTCAGTCTTTAATACTTCTGTAAAAATTTCCTCTAGATGTGACCAGACAGAAATTTTCTGCCTAAACTGGATCAGAAATCTGGGTGTTCCTCTGCCAGTGTCTGGTCACCTCCACAAATGCCTATTTAAAGCTCTGCTCCAATTTAAATCTCTGCTCCAGTTGTATTTCCTTTTAGAATAGCAGCAGTTCCTCACATGCAGTAAATCTGACAGGGAAAACCTTCTCAAAGTCCACGAAAGCTGCTGCCTCGACGAATAAATCTGAGCGTGGTCATCCACGGGCAGATGAGGATGGCTGAGCTCGTCCCCTGACGGGATCTGTCTCCGTGCCCTGCAGGAAGAGCTTGGTGCAGGCAGGACTGGCTCCCTCCTTTTAAAACAAAGGAGCAGCTCCTGCTTTTTTCCACCAGGACAGGACTGGGTTTGGCTCCCACAGGGCCGAGCTTTGTGGGCACCTGGCCCTGACCCCACATCCTGCTCCCTCTCCTTCTTCCCAGCTTATTCCCAGATTATTCCCTGCTGTAGTTCTATGGTCTTGTGGCCAAACCCTTTGGAACTGTCCCCAATTTTTTGCCTAAATCCTTCCAGTTCCTCCGTAAGTTGCTGATAACAAGAGACCCAACCCCAAATGCAACATCCTCAAAGTGCATTTTGTTGAGGTGAATTCTTTTCCTCCTCTCAATTTAAAGATTGAAAAGGCAACTAGAATGTGCCTGTGGCTGCTTTATGCTGTAACAAATACAGGGACAATGTTTTGGAGCTCTCTGTTCAAACAGATGTTGTGAGAGACAGAGTTCTGTAGGAAAATTCCCTTTCTGTGCTGCTCTTGACACAGAGCCATTATTGCAAAATATTCAGGTAGTGCACAAAAGGGAGAAATCACACCAGAAAAGAAAAAAAAAAGAGTAGAAACCCCATAAAGAGGAATAAACATAATAAAAAGAGCTGTTGGCAAGGAATGAGAAGGAGAATTCCTCTCACATTTTATCTAATAATGCAGTACAAGTTAATTTCTGCTCGAGGCACCGGAAGGTAAGGATGTGCTATGGAAATCAGTTGTAAATGGAAGCAATTTTCCTGGAAGAAAAGGAAAGGAGGGCATCCAGGGGATATCACTCAAGGAGATGGAAGTGAGCAGGTCGTACCCAGCACTCGGGCTGAAGCAGCCTGGCCATCGCCTGTGATCTATTTCTTGAAGAAGAAATAAGTCTGCAGCCAAATCAGACAGGCTTGTGTAATCTCCCTCTGGCAGCCTCACTTCATTTTATCACTCAGAACATCTCCAGAGCTGCCTGGCACACCTCTTGCAGCCCCTAATTGATCTTGTTTATCTCTGACACTGAGCTGCAGTTTAGGGGAGGGCATTTTGGCAGCCTCCAGCTGTCATAGCTGTGTCTGCAACAGCGCGAGGCTGAGGGCTTGAAAGAAAACGCTCTTTTTATGGCAGCTGATTTTTTAAAATCCCTAAATAAAGCAGTCTGTGCAAACGGAAGGAATCTCCAGCAGCTGATCTGAGTGGGATAAGTTGTAACCTGCAGCTGGATAACCTCTGGATCTGTGTAAAACAATTCTAGAATGAAAACAGGGTTTGCCCAGGTCTCTCCTTAATTTCCTGTATCCTCTTCTATCTTTCATCCTTAATTCTTACATGCTTGGGTAGAATTTCCCAGACTTTCACTGAGCTTAGTCAGCCTTCCTGGCAGCTTTTCCATCTCTACAATCACCCGTGACACATCAGGAATTAATCACTGAAAAAAGCCCACACAAACAAAACATCCCAAAGAGAGTTCGACAGAGCTTTCTACTTTTCAGGAAACCCCTGGAAGCTGATGAGGACACGAATGAATTCCAGCAGTTTCTGAGCTTTTGTCACGTATTTTAGAAAGTTAGAAAGTGAAACGATTCCTCTGTGCTGTGGTAAATTTGGAAGATTTCCTTGGGAGTTGCTGGCCTTGCTGGCTGCCAGCAGTTGGATAAATCCTGACATTCCAGACTCTCCGGGCGTGGCTCTTCCTGAGCCTGGCTCAGCCTCTGCGTGTTTGCCTTGGACCAGTCAAAGCTGTGACCAAACCCTCTGCCAGACGTTTTATTCATAGGTGGCTCCTCTCTAAGACAAATCACCCGAACAGCTCAGGAAGGCTCTGAGGACTCTGGTTATTAAATAACTTTTGCATTCTGCCAGCCCGTTCATGCCCAGAGCCTGGGAAGAGGCTGCAGTGATTTATTGCTCTGTTAAAGTGCCACCCTGGCTGGGCACTCCGTGCACAGGGCACTGGCAGAAATGACATCCCTTTGTCTTTCGTCTTTACTCTTGGAAATTTCTTTGAATGTTGTGGTTTCTAGACAAATAAGTTGTTTTTTCTGTAAAGGCTGCTGATGATCTGCTTTTGAATAATCATTGATAAAAGCCAGCCTGGGCTGTTGCTAAAAATAACCCCCAAGCTCTGGCTTTTGATTCACCCTTCAGGGATTGTCCTTCTTTCCCCACACCCAAATGTGACAATTCCACTTGAGAAACATGTGGGGGTGCACAGCAGAGCCCCCAGGCAGGGCACAGCTGCTTTTAAATCATGCTGAGATTTAAAAGGATGTTTGGAACTCCTCTTGCGGGTGCCTGAAATGTTGGAGTGGAGACAGCTCAGCACTTTGTTCCTCCCTAGCACTGGAAATCCATTTATTTAAGGATATCAGCGAAGGAAATGCATCTCCTGCCTTAGGAGGACAGGAATATAAATGAATATGAATATAAAGATGGAATGGATGGAATTCTAGGAAGTATTTTTCCTATTTCAAGTATATATGGAATGGAATGATGGAACAGACTGGTTTGGGTGGGAAGGGACATTGAAGATCACCCAGTGCCAGCCCTGCCATGGGCAGGGACACCTTCCACTGTCCCAGGCTGCTCCAGCCTGGCCTTGGGCACTGCCAGGGATCCAGGGGCAGCCCCAGCTTCTCTGGGCACCCTGTGCCAGGGCCTCCCCACCCTCCCAGGGAGGAATTTCTTCAGCAAGCAATATTTAATATAAACATGATCATCATGCCTAGTACAGAGCCTAAGAATGAATTTACGATCATTTTTTCTCATTCTGGATATCTGCCCGACAGAACCAGTGAGGGATGTGGGCAAACCCAAATTTAGATTATTCATAGAGCATCCCTTTCCTTCAGCAGCTGTGGAAAGAAACTCATAAATCCAGAAGCTCGCTCATTCTGTTCATCCCTAAATAACTGATGGGGAGAGCTGAGATCACTTTTTGTAAATGTTCTCTCAACATCTGATAAGTGACAAGCACAAAACCCCAAATCTGGTGAGGGAAAACCCAACACCACCAGTGCTGACCATGCAGAGAACTGAAACCCTTCACTGATACCAGAGCGCTGTCAGTTCATTTCATTAATTCTAATTAAAATCGATCTGGTGGCAACAGCCAGGCCCTGGGACCAGGCTGTGGGAGCTGCTGTGCAGACAAAGGCAGGGCACAATCCCTGGACTGCAGCCAGCCTGGATCCTCCTCTGCCATCAGCTCTCCAGGGCAGGATTCCTTTCCCACGGAGCCCACTAAAACCAGCCAGAGCTGCCCATGGGGCTCAAGGTTTGGGGCTTCAGCCAGCTGCCATGGGGGGCTACAACCGCATCAAAATGATTTTATTTATTTATTTATTTATTATTATTTACTCTCCTAAAAATCCCTTTCGTTACTCTGCTGTCACCGTAATTAAATAAGATGGAATGAGTTGGGATTTTGTACTCGTTATGTAACAATCCCAACCCACACTGCACCTTTTGCTGGGACAGCTGCCAGGCTCAGGGTTTCGTGAGAACATAAATGGAATCCAGTTCAACACGGGGACTGGTTTGTGTAACTCTGCTCTGCCACTGTGGGAATTCAGGTATTTCTGCAGGTGCAATTTCAGGAATAAATGAAGCTGGGGAAGAGCTGGGAACCAGCTGGAGGTTTAGATCTGCTGTGCTGGGACATCTCACAACAGCCTACCAAAAAATGAAATTATTTCTTAAAGCATCTTAAAATCCCAGACTGGTTTGGGTTGGAAGGGACCTTAAAGCCCATCCAGTGCCACCCCTGCCATGGGCAGGGACACCTCCCACTGTCCCAGGCTGCTCCAGCCTGGCTTTGGACAATTCCAGGGATCCAGGCGCAGCCCCAGCTTCCCTGGGCACCCTGTGCCAGTCCTTATACTTAATTTAAATCCGTATCTCATATTTCAAAATTATTTGACCTGTTCATATTTTCGGTACCTTTCTTTTGAGTGGCTTTTCTCCCTTTCACGTGTCTCACCAGCATTATTGCTCTCAACTTGATGAGGCAGCAAGGCAGAAAAAATAAGTGCAAGGCCTTGATCCTTGCAGCAGCTTTCAGGTTTATCTACCCTTGGGTGTTGTTTTGTGGGTTTTGTTCTTTTTCCTGCAGCAGCCTTAAAACCTTTCTCTATCAAAAGGGTGCTGATTCAGTAGTAAGTGGCAAAATGTTTAGTCAGACAATAAATTTAACATCGTGAAATTAAAAAAAAAAACCCTGGAAGGTGAATTAGGTTTGTAAATCCCTTAGTAAAGGGGTGAGTGTTGCTTTTCTGTTCCTCACCGAACTTCTGAAAATCAAAGTCAATTTTATATTAAGCTCTTATTTTGCAGTTTTTTCCCCTTGTTCCAAGGTGCAGGCCAAGATCACAGGTGATCAGTTATTGTCAGGACCACTGCAGCATTTCTGTGCTTTTTGAGGGGTCTTATTTTCCACCACTTCAATCCCCCACTTAAATTCTTGTTCTCACATTAAGTACTGTAGTTACAGGTGAACACAAGACAGACACGTCCATCAGCAGCACCAGCAAGAACATCTCAGGTTTGGATCGCATGGTGGGAAGGAATTCTTCCCTGGGAGGGTGGTGAAGCCCTGGAATGGGTTTCCCAGGGAAGCTGTGGCTGCCCCTGGATCCCTGGCAGTGCCCAAGGCCAGGCTGGATGGAGCTTGGAGCAGCCTGGGACAGTGGAAGGTGTCCTTGCCCATGGCAGGGGTGGCACTGGGTGGGATTTAAGCTCCCTCTGAACCCAAAGCAGTCCGGGATGCTCCGCTCCACTTCCAGACGTGCCAGCACTCACCTTGGAAGTTCTTTTCGGACACCTGGAACCCTCCATCCATGAGCTGCTCGCAGGTGCCTCTGAAGAGCCCGTACGTGAGGCTGACGGTGAGGTTGGTGCCGGTGCGGAAGAAGCGAACCTCGCTGCTCACCCACTGCGGCGTCGCCAGCGCCGCGCAGATCACCACGAAGGAGCCCACACAGGTACAGAAAGCAGAGGCAAACATGATTGTTTTCTTCCTGGATGGCATCTTTCCACGGGTTTTTGCCCCAGCTCAGAGGATTTCGTTCCCTTTAATCGGTTTACCATGAGGGTGATTCCTCCTCGGCGCTGTGCGAGTGCCAAGTCGCCCTGGTAAACTTTAAGCAAACAGCAGTGGCAATAAAAATGTAAAATAATTGAACTTCGCTCTGGGGAAGAGGTGTTGCCATGGGGACAGCCAAAGCAGCCTGGCAAAGGCCGCTGGAATTGTCCCTGGGTGATTTATGGTCCTTGCCAAAGCGTCACTTCCCAGATCCCACCTCTGGATTCATCCCGAGCCTGGAGCTGGCACCTCCCCAGCGCCCCTCGCTCCTCCTGGCACAGTCCTGAGTTGGTGCTTTTTCCTCTTAAATTCCTCGCGGCCAGGCTGGAAAGAATTTTTGTTTAATCTGTATCTGATGTTTTACGGTAAAGAGTTGTAAACTGTCCTTTCTCTGTTAAATTCCCAGCTTGCCGAAGGAGCTACCCAACCATCCCTTTGGGAAACCTTTAAAGTTCTTTAAATTTGGGAAAACACTGGATTGCTCTTGGGTTTTGGTGGGCTGAGGAGGTTCTACCTGCTGTCAATGGGTTATTTTCTAAGAAAGAGCTCTAATTCCTAATTAAATTCCATATATTTTCACAGAATAACTCCCTCCCTTTTTCTTTTTGCCAGGGAGGAAACAAATACCTTGAGCAGGGCTTCATTTCAGGGAAGTAGAGGATATGTCCAGGGAGAAATCCTGGAAAAAACCTATTGTGGACTATAAACCAAGGGAATATATTCATTTTTTTAACCCCAGCTGACCTAAACGATGCCAAAAGACCATAAAATGATGATTTCAAACAGAACCTTCATTGCTTAATGAAAAAACTGATGCCAAATTTCAAGAATTTGAGATAAACTCAAGGTCCCCATTTTTTTGGGCTGAAACCAGGAACGTAAATTAATAATTTATTGTCAGTGTAGAGTAACAGAGATTCCATTAGCTTTTATTTCTATTAATTACAATGTCATTATCCCACTTTATACTGAAGCCCTGCTCCTGGATCATCCAGAGCTTTTTAATTAACCTTTAGGGAACGATCTGCTGCTAAATCCCTGCTTTGTCCTGTGATAACAGGGAGATATTCCTGAATTTTTTATGGATTTGAAATAGCCAAGAATTTCTCAGGAGGAGAAAATACCTGTTCTGCAAAGCAGTGCTATTGTACTGAGATTTTTCTGGTTTTATGATTTTTTTGATCCCAAACTTTTAAGCAGGAATTAGATTTGAAATCCATGGACTTTATTTTTATAGTCTTTGATTTTTATTTTATTTTCCAGACTACTTGAGACTTTGATGATATTTTTGTGGTCGTTATTCACAGGAATACATAAATATAATTTTAAAAAAATATTTAAGTTTTATTCCTAAATAATCTAAATGCTTCGTTAACATAGTGGAAATCAGTCAGGATTTGATTTAAGGTCTGAGGAATAAAGGGAAATTTCTTACCCTGGATGAAGTAATAAGAAACCTGCCTCATTTTCTGTCCAGCACCCAGTTAAACTTTAACCACAGAAATATGGGAAGCATTTGTTGGGCTGATCCACCTCTCCAGGTTCATTATTCCAACAGTTCTACTCTCCAAAGGCCATAGTCCAAGACTTTATAATCCAAGGATATTTTCTAATAAACTGAGCTAAAACCTGCCCTCCTGCCATCAGCTGTGCCACTTGTCCCCTACAAAATACGATTTTAAAAAATCAATATTTAAGAACCGATGTTTGTCTTGGTAAAAACTTCCAGGGAATTATTTTTCAGCTCCTTCAATTTCAATGAATTGAGCACCCAGCCCTTTAAAAATAGTGAATAGCAGAGACTCAGAGCATGGTGAATAATCTGGAGTTCCTTTCCCAGCATCTGACTCAATTATATTTAGTTTTTGGTGACTCAGCTCAAGTTGTTATGGCTCAAATCATTGAAACTCTCCTGTGGCTCAGGGAATTGCTCTGTAAATGAGACCATAATTTGCTTTTTTCTTGCCTGTCACCTTGAGCTTTATTCTCTGCCTGAGCTAAGATTCTTTGTCTTTTGTTTTCCTCACAGCTACCTGCGAAAACATCATAAAACCTGGAATTAAAGCTGTAGTTTGACAGGGCACACCTCATCTTGAGGGAGAAAGGAGAGGAGATTGGTTGACTCACAGGAAATATTTTGTGATCAGCACCTGATCAACTCTGCCCCCACTGATCCTGACTCAGCCCTGCACGGCAATCCAAGAGAAAAATCAGATTAATTTGTTATGAACCAGGGGGCAGCAGAGAGAGCTGCAATCCTTTGCTACATAAAATTCCCCATCGTTTTTAAAGCTTGATGATGGGAGTATTTCCCTTCTGTTTAAGTCAGTTTGCTTTAAGTCAAAAACACAAAAGGAAAGCCTTTAAACGCAAACACCTCGTGCACATCTATTTTTTAATGTTGCAAACACATTCTTACATGTGAAAAAAACCAAATCCCACGGTGGTTTGATGCCCACAGCTCCAAATGGATCAGAGATTAGGGAGGAATTCTTCCATGTGAGGGAAGCTGTGGCTGCCCCTGGATCCCTGGAATTGTCCAAAGCCAGGCGGGAGCACCCTGGGATAGTGGAAAGTGTCCCTGCCATGGCAGGGGTGGGATGGGATGGATTTAAGGTCCTTTCCAGCCCAAACCAGTCTGGGGTTCTGGGATGCTCTCCCAAGGGATGCCAGCAGGGCAGGATCCAAGGTTTGGCTCCCAGGTCGATGCTCTCAGCCGTGCTCAGCGGCAGCCAGGGAAATTCAAGGTGAAGCCACTGCAAATGATTCTCAGTTCTGCTGCAGCTGCTGGTGGTTTCAAAATGCAGTTCTGCTTAAATATTGAATTTAAAACCAACTGACTGCTGGCAGGCTCACTTGGCAGGAAGTGCTGCTGATATTTGGGATTTTCCGTGGGCCTGACCTTTGTGGTGCATCCTTGTGTCTCCCACAAAGCCTTGACATCCTTTTCCATTTCCATTTTTGATGCCTGATCACAGAGGAGCTCAGCTGCTTCATCCCTGAGCTGGTTTAGGCTCCCAAAAGGTTCCAAAAACTTCCAGGATGTGCAGGATCAGTCCGTGGTGTTATCAGTGTTGCCCCTCCCTCTTCTGTGATGGATAAATTAGAATTAAAGCAAATTACAGAATATTAAGAAGGAAATCCAGGCTTTTTCCTCTGGCACTTTGCAGCCAGCATGGAGATGGAAACAGGGATTTGTTTGTGCCTTTTGGACTGGGAGAGGGAAATGGGATAAAGCATCACAGCTTTTATTGGAGCTGGGGTTGAGAAATGTGAAGCTGAACTGATCTGCAAAATGATTGCAGCAACTCCTTGGAAAACTTTGGAAGAGAGGGGTGTGAGCACCATTTTTATGGATCCTTGCCCAGTGAGGTGGATTTGCACAATTCCATCTTCTGATTTCTCCTTTCGCTCTGACCTTTTTATTTTTTTTCATAGCACTTTTGAAAGACAAAGCAAACACATCTGAAATGTCGCTTGGATTTCTTCCCAGAAAACGCCCAGAACTTCTCAGCTGAGAGCTCCATCACGGGATGGTTGTGGATGGCTGAGCTCCGACGTTAGAGTGGGATCACAGCTGGAATATTGTCCCTCAGCCAGGTGGAATACTGTCCCTCAGAAATGTGGAACATTGTCCCTCAGACGGGTTGAATATTGTCCCTCAGACAGCTGGAATACTGTCCCTCAGCAAGGTGGAATATTGTCCCTCAGAAACATGGAATATTGTCTCTCAGGTGGAATATTGTCCTTCAGACAGGTGGAACATTGTCCCTCAGAAATGTGGAACATTGTCCCTCAGACGGGTTGAATATTGTCCTTCAGACAGGTGGAACATCGTCCCTCAGAAACTTAGAATATTGTCCTTCAGACAGGTGGAATATCATCCCTCAGAAATGTGGAATATTGTCCCTCAGACAGCTGGAATATCGTCCCTCAGAAATGTGGAATATTGTCTCTCAGACAGGTGGAATATTGTCCCTCAGAAATGTGGAATATTGTCCTTCAGAAACGTGGAATATTGTCCTTCAGACAGGTGGAATATCGTCCCTCAGAAATGTGGAATATTGTCCTTCAGAAACGTGGAATATTGTCCTTCAGACAGGTGGAATATCGTCCCTCAGAAATGTGGAATATTGTCCTTCAGAAACGTGGAATATTGTCCTTCAGACAGGTGGAATATCGTCCCTCAGAAATGTGGAATATTGTCCTTCAGAAACGTGGAATATTGTCCTTCAGACAGGTGGAATATCGTCCCTCAGAAATGTGGAATATTGTCCTTCAGAAACGTGGAATATTGTCCTTCAGACAGGTGGAATATCGTCCCTCAGAAATGTGGAATATTGTCCTTCAGAAACGTGGAATATTGTCCTTCAGACAGGTGGAATATCGTCCCTCAGAAATGTGGAATATTGTCCTTCAGAAACGTGGAATATTGTCCTTCAGACAGGTGGAATATCGTCCCTCAGAAATGTGGAATATTGTCCTTCAGAAACGTGGAATATTGTCCTTCAGACAGGTGGAATATCGTCCCTCAGAAATGTGGAATATTGTCCTTCAGAAACGTGGAATATTGTCCTTCAGACAGGTGGAATATCGTCCCTCAGAAATGTGGAATATTGTCCCTCAGAAATGTGGAATATTGTCACCAGCCCCTCAGAACTCCATCCCGTCACCCCAGCAGCCAGCAGGAACTGGGAAAAAAAAACAGAGGAAAAAAAAATAGGAGAATTTCCAGCAGGGAATTAAAATAACTGGAAGATCTCAAAGCCACCAGGCTGGAATCAGCACAAACGTGCAAAATCCTGGTTTAAAATCATTGTTGGTGCCAGGGCATCCCTTGGATCTAGAGCAGAGTGAGTGGTGTCCACTCTGGATTCTCTGGACGAAGGCCTGGAGTGCCAGGAAAAGGGGGAATGGCTTCAAACTTCCAGGTTAGCCGGGATTTTGGGAAGTGGGAACACCCCTTGCTCACGTGGCAGCTGCAGGGACAGCCCTGAAATTGCCTTTTCTCCAAGATGTTGCGATGAAGAAATTATCCAGCATTAAGTTTGGATGGGAAATGAATCCTTCCACGGAAAAGTTCATCCTCTACAACTTCTCACTCCTTCTTTGTCCTGTTTCTCCCCATTTCCAAGCTGGAAAATCCTTGGTGGGTATATTTGCAGGCCATTATGGTAAAATAAGGAGTTTTAAAGTGAATTTTTGAAATCATAGCAATATTTTCCTTTTTGTTTTCACTCCAAAAGTCAATGTCTGCATTTCCTTAAACAACAGAGCTCCACTAAAACGTTTCAGATCTCTCAGGGTGTCTTTTCTCCACACCCTAAAGGATGACACAGCTCTAAAATGATGCGTTTTGCTGTTAAAATGCTGATTTCATTGAGGACTGAGTAGTGAAATTGAGTGGTCAAGTGCAGTTTATTGAAGAATGAGGGGCAAAAAAACCTCCTGGCATTTTAAGAAACTGAAAATACAGCCTTTGCAATATCTTCATTTTAATAAAACGTGGCTTTGAAGCTGCTTCAAGGTGTGGAGTGTTTAAAAAAAAAAACCCTTGAGGTGGAGATGGAGGGAAGAGCAGGCAGGGCAGGCTTTCACTTCTTGCAATTTCTGTAACAATTAGAAAGAGCTGTAGGTTTGAACACTTCAATCTATTCCTACAGACTCCTAATTTTAGATTCCAAATGGAAAAAAATACCCCTTTGAAGTCATTCAATTAACTACTGCTGGAATATTACACAGCTTTTGCCCAATTATTCCTCCTCTGAAGAGTTTTCCCTGTATTTGCAGGCTGAGATGTGTTTGCAGCCACAGAAATCACGGATCTGTGTCAGATTTTTGCTGTCCTGCCTCTGCTTTCCTGATTTTTTCAGGAATTTACAATTTGTGTTGCGCTACATCAGCAAAAAGACTGATCCACCCTGCTCTACCAAGGGTATCGTGTTGGATACTAAAAATTAAATGTTGGTGTTCAGATATTGCCTTTTTCCTACCATTTACTCCCTGATCTTGCCCAATTATTCCTGCTTTGAGGAGTTTTCTCTGTATTTTCAGGCTGAGATGTGTTTGCAGCCCCTGAAATCCCAGATCTGTTTCAGTTTTTTGCTGTCCTGCCTCTGATTTCCTGATTTTTTTCAGGACATTTAAAACTTGTGGTCCAGTAAAGACACAGATCCACTGTGCTGCTACCAAGGGAATCATGTTGGAGCACCAAAATTAAATGCTGGTGCTCAAATATTGCCTCTTTCCTGTAATTTATTCCCTGGGCTTGCCCAATTATTCCTACTTTGAAGAGCTTTCCCTGTATTTTCAGGCTGAGATGTGTTTGCAGCCACAGAAATCCTGGGTCTGTGTCAGTTTTTTTGCTGTCCTGCCTCTGATTTCCTGATTTCTTCAGGCCATTTATGATTTTTATTCCAGAATATCAGCCAGGAAGTCAACCTACCGTGCTGCCACCAAGGGAATCACATTGGAATACCCAAATTAAAGGTCGGTGTTCAGATCTTGCCTTTTTTCTGTCATTTATTCCCTGAGCTGGAAGCAGAGGAGAAGCCTCTCTGCACCAGAGAGCAGCAGAGCGCCTGGAATTGCTCAGGATGAAGTTCCCACCAATTCTGCTGGAATATTGTTCCTTCCAAGGATGGGATGCAGGGGCTGGGGCCAGCCAGGGAGGCCCTGCAGCATCTCTGGAAAATTGGAAGCTGCCAAAGAGCTGCCACTGCTGAGAGGGGTTTGATTTGTGATGGAAAGAGAGGAAAAGACACCTGAGCAGTGGGCTGGGAGGTGGAGGAAGGAAAATCCTTGTTGGGAATTGGATTATCCCAGGGTTGGGATAAATGTGGGAACATCTGCCCGTTGTTATCTTATTTTTGCACAACATTTCAGCCTTCCACTTTCTTAGATTTATTTGTTGGTACAGCTCCTGTCTTCCTTCTGCCGAGGTAATGAAATTGCTACTAAATGGCTACAAATCCCCCAGCAGCTTCATTTGTCATCCTGTCCCCTTTCTCACCAGCAGAAATTCCCTTCAGACTTTGTCTGGAGAGGTCTGAAATTCGGTTTCAAGACACTTCATCCGTCAGATCCCCACTGCTGGGTTTTAAATCTGGATTTCTGGCTGAAGCTCTTTATCAGAGAGCATCACCCTGGGTTGTGCTTCTGCAGCCAACAAAAAATCAGCCTCGGGCTGTTGGCTCCAGCTCGTTGATGTATCCTGGAAAACACAAATGGCATAAACCTGGCCTGGGAGCATCCTGGATGAGACTGGGAGGACGCAGAGCTGGGGATTAATGAGGCTAAATTATCAATAGAATCATCAATTATGGACATGAGTGTGGAAGATTGGATGAAGTTTAAAACTTTATTTCACAACTGCACAATTTATTTGGATATTCCCCTTCTCTCCAGCAAATCCCTTCCCACCAAATAACGTCTTAAAAACTTTATTGTACAACTTGGCTTCCCATTTCTGTCTCATCACTAATTAATTTTGGGACCACACAGCCTAATAGTACCTTTAATTCCTGCACTAACAGAAAACGTGGTCATTTTGTCCAACACGTATCATAATTCTCTTTATTTTATTGCCTGGCTATAAGCACTCACTTCAATTAATATCCAATTCCTTGCAAACGGTTCCCAGTGAGGAAATCGCTGACTTGCAGCCATTTGAGCTGCAAAAATGTTCATTAAAATCCAGCTCCTCGCTGGTGCTGTGCCTGCTTGCACTGCCACGTCTGCTCACGGAATTTCAGCCTCCCACTAAATCGCTGTTTCCTTGTCAACACGATGCCAAAGGGACCTAATTAGGCCCTGACGAAGTTTCCTGCAGAAAACACAAATATTCACAGATGTTCTGATTTTTTTTTTTTTGTTGTTCTGGTGGGTCTTTCTTTACACCCTCTGATTGTCTGACATCCTCTGGAGCACCTAAATATTGCGTGCATGGGTGTGAGGGTTTGGAAAATAACCTGGAGAATCTTTAAGGTGGGAAAAGTTTATTAAGGTCAATTGGATCTTTCCTGGAGGAGGGATTGCTCCTGCTGGGAGGCTCCTCCTGCTCTGGGACGTCTTTTGGAAAACTTGAATGTGGTGTGCATTGGTATGGGGGGGTTTGAAATAAAATATAGAAACATTAAGATTGGGAAAAGTTTATTAAGGTCACTTGGATCTTTCCTGGAGCAGGGATTTCTCCTGCTGGGAGGCTCTTCTTGCTTGCTGGGACATCTTTTGGAAAAGTTAAATATGGTGTGCATGGGTATGGAGGTTTGAAAGTAATCCAGAGTTTGATTAAGGTTAGGAAAGACTTGTAAGATCTTTCCTGGAGGAGGGATTTTTCCTGCTGGGATGTTCTTCTTGCTCTGGGACATCTTTCGGAAAACTTAAATTTGGTGTGCATTGGCACTGGGGGTTTCAAAGTAAAATATAGAAACATTAAGGTTGGGAAGGACTTTTAAGATCGCTTTAAAATCCCTCCCGGAGGAGGGACTGCTCCTGCTGGGAGGCTCCTCTTGCTCTGGGACATCCTTTGGAAAACTTGAACATGGTGCGCATGGGTATGGGGGGTCTGAAAGCCATGCAAAGAATCGTCGGGAAAGACTTTTCAGATCACCTGGATCCCTCCTGGCGCAGGGATTTCTTCTGCTGGGAGGCTCCTCCGGCTCTGGGAGAGGTGTGTGGCAGGGACTGGAGCCAAGAGGCAGCAAGATGTGCCTTGAGCCGCCCCAATCCCCTCCTCCCTGCCCTACTTCCCCACCTGCCCTTTCTATTTCGGGTGTCCCCGTCCCGCTCCGCGGTCCCTCGGCGGGGACGCTGGGGACCGCCAGCCTCAGGTGTGTCCCTCGCACCGCGGGGCAGCGACACATCCAGGAGGGCTGGGCAGCGAGGGGACGGACCCTGCAGGGCGTCACGTCCCCACAGGCGACTCCTGCATCCCGCGGACACGCGGGGATGGGGACACGGCGAGGGGCGGCATCACTGGAGCCGGGCGCCCTGGGAGGAGCTCGGGACGGAGCTCGGGAGGGAGCTGGGCGCTCGCAGCACAGCTGGTGTGTGGCGAGGAGCGGCGGTGGCGGGGCTGTCGCTGTCGCAGCCGTGGCGGTGG